>PVHP010005201.1:0-66612 GCA_004024765.1 Zapus hudsonius | reverse complement strand
TGGTGGGTGGGTAGAGAAAGAGCTTGACATCAGGTGTCTTCGTCAACTGCTGGCCGCCCTATTATTTTTGAGACAGGGTCTATCAATGAATCTGGAGCTCCAACTTGACTAGACTAGCTGGCCTCCAAGCCTAGGGATTCTCCCATCACCAGAGCTGCAGGCACACATCTGCTAGGAATGAAAGCTCAGGTCCTCATGCCTGTGCAGCAAGCACCTGACTGACTGAGCCATCTCCACAGCCCCAGTGGCAACATTTTGATGGCTTCTCCAATTAAAAGAAAATAAATCCTCAATCCTTCCAAGTAAATTTCTTTTTCAGCCCAGGCATGCCTTGAACTTGCAGTAATCCCCTAGCATCTACCTTCCCAGTGCTAGAATTAGAAGCATGCACCACCACACTTGTCTCTTTAAACTATTTCTTAATCCTACTTTGACAAACATAATGAACATAAGCAGCTCATATAAAAATTCTCAAACATGCCTAAATGTTTAGTCAAACAAAGGGAAACTCATGGCTAATTGTGGGCGCAGCATAACACTATAGTTATGAGCAAGGCTGCCTACATTTAAACCCTCTTCTGCCAAATATGAGCTATGTGACCCTGGGATTAAATGCTCTATGGTACGGCCTCAGTATTTTTGTTGGGAAAATACAGTTCATATTTATAGAACTTTTAGGAGGGTTCAATGACTCAGTACACAGATAGTACTTTAAACTGCTTGATAGCTGCTTGTATGCAAGTTTTCGGGAAGTAATAACAAATGCACTCACCATCACTGACAGTACCACCATTCGATGTAACCTGTAGTGGTTTGGGCGTGAAATGTCCCCCATAGCCTCATGTGTTCATAATTAAGCCTCTGAGTTAATCCAGCTGGTGGCATCATTGGGAGGTGGAGTCTTACTGAAGAAGGTGTGTCATTGGGGTGCCTTTAACACACAAGCCTTTGGAGAAACTTCATATTCAAACCATAATGTTTTCAGGAAAATTTAAGCTCACTGTCAGAAAGAACACTACCAAGAAATTTCTTTGTTGCCAATAATCTCTATCCAGTGGGGCTTTGACCAACAAAGGGATGGGATGGGGAATACCAGGCTTTCCACATGTGCCTTGGAAGGTGGCCATGCTCCCCACTATCCCACCAACGCCGCACCATATGTGCCTTGGAATCCTGCTTTCTTTAGCATCAGAGACAGAACAAATTTCTTCCATAAAAAGAAATATTGCTTTTCTTTAAAAATAGCAATGATCACAACTCATATCCCTCTGTCCCATAGAGCATTCCAGCAATCCCACTGAGGAGAGTCCTCAGTGGAATAGGGGCAGGGAGGAGGGAAATGGGGGTACCAACACAAGACTTGTACACACAGAAATTCTACTTATTAATAACAAATAAGTAAAATAGCAATGATAATCTATGACCACCATGGTCATACTTCAAAAACTCATGATGATATTATTAGAGAATATAATGTATGTAACATACATAGCACAAAATTAAGCATCCAATTTATTGACTATTTAAAATGATGAACTCAGTCAATAAAACCCTTCAGTAAAGTCTCTCATCTTGGGGATTTTTCTATAAGAAAGCATGTGCCAATGATAACTTTTATTGTAAGGTCTCCCCCCCCCCCCGTTTCACTTCTTATGAATGCAAAGTCAATTTGAGTCCATAGAATTAGCTTTTAACCACAGCTTCTTCAGAACAATTCCTGGATGCACCATTTGCACAGCAGCCAAGATTAAAGTAGTAGTTGCCTTTCAAGATAAAAATATTTTCTTCATTGTAAAAAAAATGAGAGCAAATAACTCATAAAGACATGTAAGCAGCTTCCAACTTTCTTGCCATTCTCTATTTAAATGGCCAACTGTGGATCCTGTGGTAGGAAGACCCTCCAAAGCCCCACACTCTAGTTTTATTGCCTTTGTGAAAGCCCTTCTCCTTCAGTGTTGATGGATTTGAGATTTCCTTAAAGCCAGCATCACAGAAAAGGTAGTAAGATTCTATACCCACAACTGCATTACATAATTTGGCATCCTTTAGGCTTCAGACTCTATCTTGATAACTAAGCAGCCATTCTGCAGCAGGAAATACGGGTGGCCTCATAACTGCAGACAGCTCTCAGGAATTGAAAATAGCCTCAAACCTATAGCCATGGAGAATTCAAATTCCTCAGTCTTATGTCTGCAGGAAAATCCATTCTTCCTACAATCCGAATGAGCTTGGAAGTGGATTTTCCTCCAGCCAACCCTCCAGATTAGAGTACCGCCCCACTGTGCTTTTCTGGTAGCCTTATGAAGCCTGAGCAAAGGACACACTAACACATGCCCAGACCCCTCACCTAGAGACACTGAAATGTTCTAAGCCACGAAATTTGCAGTGATGTTATTCAGCAACAGGTAATTAATAAAGATCTCATGCATTTATACCATCCTGAAAAGAGTTAGAGACAGTTGCTAAACTCCAGACAAGAAACTTAGAACCAAATCAGCATACAGATGATGGGAGCATTATAGGAAATATTGCTTTGCCTATATCTCTTGGCAAAAAAATACATCCATAAGCACCAGGTAGCAGGTGTTCCTGGCACCTGTGGTGACATATGGCATATGCAATGACACAAGGAATCTAGGCTTATCCTTGAAACAAGCTTGTAATCAACACACCATGTAACAGCATGAAAAACGTCAACTCCTCTGATGCAGCTGCTGCTTGTGCCGTTCAACATCTATTCTTCCAGATTCTTGAATCTACCTTTTCTTCCCCTTCAGAACATGTTTCCAGTAAATCCCACCCTACTTCCAGCTCCAGAAGTGGCATGTGACTTAGGGTCTGCTAATGAAAGCATAACATTCTATAATATGTCACTCAAGCCAATTAGCATAAATGTTAAGATTTACTTTTTCAATTTCCAGAAAGTGATTTTTTTTTATCCAATGGATAAGAGGATATAAACTTGGGGCATCTAGCAACTATGTCATTAAGCTTGAAAAAAGTCAATGCAGATGGAAGGAAAGACAGGAAAATGGAAATGGAAAAAAGAAACCATCCAAAAAAGATAATATTTGAACATATGGAGAAAACTCCCAGTAAACCATTTTTGCCTCCAGATTTCTCAATGAATTGGGCTCACTCTCTTCTTTGCTTATGAGAAACTGAGAAATCTCCAATGTAATTTAAGGTTAATTCAGGTGTGTAAATAGTATAGCTTCTGGGCATGAGCAGTAGTGTCTCAATGCCTTTTTATAGCTCAGTCCAACCTTGCAGAGGAAAGCACCCCGGATAAGAAGTGATGGCTTGGGTATAAGCTGATTCATCATAGACCTACTGGTGATAGGACTGCACACGAGGGAGCAGTTCATCAGCTTTCTATGCAGAGACCCAACAGTGACTGTTCACTGTGGGATCAAAACAGAACAGAAACTAGGTAGTCCCAGAAAAACTTGAAGTTTTCATTTGGGAATATGCTCTGATTACAGAGATTAAGAAGATAATACTTAAAGTTCCAGCTTCATATTAATCATTTCTCTCCATCCCCAACCCCCACAAAGAAATATTTTGAAATGATACAAAAGTTTTGGGACACCTTCTGTGAACACAACTGTCTCCATTGATAATTTCATACTTGACTTCCCTAAGTAAAACATTAGGAAATTTCAAGGACCATAAAATTTCTGAGAAACAACTGGACAGTACTATTTATGACCAGAGAGTAATAAGCATGGACAAAGCCACAAGTACAATCTACCAAAAATACTCCTCACTCTACCCCCTGGTCTATCCACTTACTTTTCCTGATAGATAGAATCTTTTTTTTAAACATCTTTAATGCCAACAATTAGATACATTGTGAGAGCAAGTCTTATGATGATACCCCCATTTCCCTCCTCTCTGTCCTCCTCAGTGGGCATACTGGATCGGTCCATGGGGTAAGGAGTTATGAATTGCACATGAGGTAGCCAGTTTTTTTCTCCTTTGTGTGTTGTTGCTGAGGGGGGCAATATCTCTGGATATTCTCCCCCACCTTGGCTCTTACAATCTTTCCGACCCCTCTTCCGCTCAGATCCCTGAGTCATGGTGGGTGGGTTTTAAGTCTACTTTATTGATGAGATCTTAAGTGTCTCTGGGCTTCTTCTTTGGATTGCCAATACACAGAATCTTTTCTGAGATATTTGCACAGCTCTTCTCTCACTTTTATTTAGTTTGTTTAAATGCTGCCAAGAAAGGTCATTCTATATAAACTATAGAACAATACTCTACAAAGCAGTACTTATCCAATTTCTTTGTATCTCTTTATACTTTAGTTTACTACACAGCACATATTACCAGACATGCTATATTTATAGTCAGTGAATATGAGATATGGATAAGACTTAGAATTGCCCTGAACTAGTAGTTAAATGCGATCTCTACAATGTCTCAGTTCACCTGATAATTGTAGCATTTGCAAAGTTCTTACAGACTATTTTTTAAATCAATATAACACTTCCATAATACTTTCACCACACTGCTAGTCCAGGTCCAGTCAGGGAAGAAGCTAGTTAAACAGAAGGAATTTAATAAATAAATTTATGTTTCACTGGTAGTGGATATTAAATGAATAAATGGCACAAAGAACAGGCAAATGACCCAAGAATTCTTTTCTTATTTATTTTCAAGCAGAGAGACACAGAGAGAAGAGAGACAGACAGTGAGAATGGGCACACCAGGGCCTCCAGCTGCTGCAAACAACTCCAGAGGTATGTGACAACTTTGTGCATACCTCTCTCTTTTCTTCTCTTCTTTCTCTTCTCTTCTCTCTCTCTCTGCCTTTTTTTCTCTCTCTGATAAATATTTAAAAATTTTTAAATTTAAAAAAGAAGGTGGAGACTCTCAAACCAAACTTCTGATAGCAGTGTAAAGAGCTGTACTGAGGAGCCAAGAATAGGAGCACTGAATCAAACAGGAAGTCCCTCTCCTCCTCCACCTTTACTGCTCTTTTTGGCACAACATGGAGAATACTCTTCACAATGTAAGACTGCATTTTTCCAAAGTCAGATGCATGAGAATGGACATAAGGTTAAAGACAGACACAAATCTTAACACATTGCTCCCATTTTATTTTCTTATGAGAAAATTATAAATGTGAGAAGACAATGGTTGACTCATGTCAGTCATATTTTGGTTACTATAAACAAATAGCCTAGACAATCCAGCTGTAAAGAGAGGTGGCTTAATCTGAATTGTGGATTTGGAGGTTTCTGTTCATGGCTCCTTGGTGCTGTTGCTTGGGCCTGCATTGAGAAGCACACCATGGTGGGAGTGTGTGGTGGAGCAGACTTGCTCACCTCAAGGTTTGATGCAAGAAAGAGAAAGAAAGAGCTGGGGTCCTTTCTTAGTCAGCTCATGAACCGTTTGGATGAGCCTCCAAACCCAGCACAGTTTATGGGAGGAAAGGATTTACTGAAGCTACAGACCCAGGGGAAGTTCCATAATGGTGAAAGGAGGCTGCCCCTCCCTTCACAGTCCAAGCAGAGAGAGAAAACCCATTGCCAGCACCAGACACACACAGCCAACAAATAAGCAGTGGAGAGATGAGAGTGATTGTTTTCTTCCCCTTTATATAGTCTTAGGGCTGGGTCTTAAAACCCTTTCCTAGACTTGCTGACTTACTGAGTCTCCGGAATTTCCTTCCTGCACTACCCTCCCAAGAAAGGATGTTTGTTTCTAGATTCCCCCTGAGCCTCCTTACATCCTGCCCCCTACTGAGAGGACTGCCTTCCTGTAAACAACCTTGGAGATACACCCAAAGTTACAACAAAACTTAACCATCACAGGTCCCATTACCCCCTTCAAGATCACACCTTCAATGACTTAAGACATTGCATGAGCTTCTCCTCTTAAAGATTCTACCACCTTGTAGTAACACCATGCTAGACAACAAGTTTTTAACACATGGGCCTTTAAGGGTCATCCCAGATCCAAACTATAGCAGCTCCTGATAATACTAAAGTTATTTCATTCTTTAGATTTTAATCTGGAGTATTACAGATGATATTCAAATGGTCCACAAACCCATAAACCTTCCTTCACATAAGGTCTTTAATATATCCTAAATGTATCCTTCTGAGCTCACAACTTTAAGCTTCAAAGGGGCCTTTATGTCTCATAAAATTTAATCTCACTGACTCATGTTCTTATTTATTTACTGTTTAAATTGTCTATAGAAAGTTATACAAATTCTAGGAGTTAGATTCTTCAATGTCCTAAATACTGATTTTAATTCTCTTGGCTACAGAGAAAAGGAACCAACTGAACTTCCTCAAGAAAACGCAAGAGAGAAGGAAATTTATTCAAAGAACCTCAACCAGAAAGAAATGTCCTACTTTAAGAAAAAGAATTTAAATAGGACTGCATCGCCCTGTAAGTGAACTCCAGTATATATGCTCAGAGATATTTCTGTTATAGATTTACTAGTAATAATGAACCTTTAGAAGTAAGTTATCAACATAAGACTAGATAAATGAGCTATTAAATAAAACAATGTCACTGTGATGAGTTTATATTGAAAGAACCTAGAATCACCTTCATCAATTATGTAAATTAGGTTAGCTTTTGTGCATGTCTATGAGGGATTATCTGATTAGTTTAACTGAGGTGGGAAGACCCACCTTAACTATGGAGAGCACCACACCATAGGCTGGGGTCTGTGGGCTTTATGAAAAGGAGAGAGCTGTCTGAGCAGCAGCACTCACCACACTCTACTTCCTCACTGTGGGCTGAATGTGACCAGCTGCCAGGCCTTGAAAGCCACCAAGATGGACGGCAATGGAAATGAAATCCAAAATAAACCCTCCTCCCTTGAACAGATTTTCATCAGGCATTTTTTTCCCATTCAAGAGAAGTTGAATACAGTTACTCTGAAGCAGTAACGTTTGAGTGGGAAGAGAAAACAAGTTACAAAGCATGTTCAATATTGTATCGTTTGTATAAAGTTTTAAAACATGTAAAAGTACATTATGTTTCCCTTATAGATACAGATGCTTACAAACAAAAGAATAAAAACAGGGGCTGGAGAAAAGGCTCAGAGGTTAAGGCGCTTGCCTCTAAAGCCTAATAGCACATTCAATTCCCCAGCACCCACGTAAAGCACAAAGTGGTGCATCCATCTGAAGTTCATTTACAGCAGCTAGAAGGCCTTGCACACCCATATTCATATTCTTTCTCTCTCACTCTCCTTGGAAATAATAACATATTTTTAAAAAGAATAAAAACACACTTGGAATCAGAATCTCCAAATATAGATTTGATCTTACCCTAGCGAATACACGAGAGAAAGAAATGAAGAGGAGATCTCAGGGGACTTCAATTCTCTCTTCCCTAGATGGCTTCTTTAAAATAAATCTGATTGAAATATGGCAATATGCTATAATATAGCAGAGATAAATGGTGTATTTGTGCTGTGATATTCCTCTATATTTTTCTATTTTTGAAATAGTTCATAAATAGCTTTTGAAATGTCATAAATATAAAAGCTAAGAAATATAAAGGACATTCAGGCCCTCCCCAGGCCTGAGGCAAAACCCTGTTGCTGAAGAAACCACAGAATACCATCATTCAGCATCGAGAGACTCTTCGAGGTCTGGAATGGTAACCAGATGGCAGTTAGTACAGTGCTGGAAGGCACTACACAAGCTGCCAGGGGAAGCTGAACAACGACAACTGGTGTAAACAGACCACTGACATGAAACACAGTCTGAGGCCATGAGTAGGCTGACCACACATCCTACTGGGAGAGAAAAGGAAACCAAGACAGGAGCAATTGTGCAATGGAGGAGCATGGCCCTGGGGGAGACAATCAACAGCTATTAAATTTGGCCAAATATTCCACTCAGTGAGGGGGAACCCTTGATTGGAACTGGGGATTCAGGGCGATATGCAACAGATCACATACTCTTGGGCTCCCAAGAGAAGATGCACTATGTGAGTGTCTGCTGGGGAGGCTTTTGAAAATAGAAGCTAGGCACTCCAGATTGTTGTATATTTGTTAACCGATACTGACCTCATTCTCCGATGGAGATTGTGTTTGTATTTTTCAGGATACAGCGAGGGAGCTGCCGCCAATATAACCCTACCAACCGACTGCAAGCAGAAAACTGAGATCCTGGCATGAGATGAGCCACCACAGTCATACGGGGGAGGATCCATATGGAACCCCACAGAGAATGATTGGATGTACAAGGGACCCACGGCCATAGCCATTCAATCAACAAAAGATAAGCCAGTATGACAGAAACCAACGAATCTCGACACAAAAACCCCTAAGCTCACAACACCATAGCCGCCTCAATACTCACCCACCACGACTCAGGGAACCGATTGGAAGAGGGGGCAGAAAGATTGTGAGAGCCGTGGTGGGGGAGAATATCAGAGACTTGGCACCCCTCAGTAACAATACACTTGGGTCATGAGAACCCGGCTGAAGACTGGGCTATCCATGGTCCCCTACCACAAAGACTGATCCAGATGGCCCACGGAGGAGGATATCCAGCTGACTGGGGATGGAGAAGGGGGGCAACGGGGAATTGGGGATAACAACCCATGGTTGGCCCACTAAACATTGTAACTCATTATGGACAATAAAGGAAAAAAAGAAAAGAAATGTAAAGGACATTCAGAACTCCAATAGCAATGACCTAGACTTACTTCCCCTCAGCTTATAGATAAAATGTGGATCACATTTCAGAAACTCCTCTCATTGTTCAGTGAGAATGAAGAAGTGTTAGAGTGGAAGAAAGCGGATGTGCCAAAAACAGGACAGCAACAGAGGGGAGAAAAGAAGTGGATGATATTGCCCTGGCATTTAAGAACTAAATAAGCAACACACAGGCACCTCTGTCTCAGCAGGAAGAAATACACCAGAGGTCATCTCAGCAAACACGTGCTTCCTGCCCAGCTTCAGCGTACTCTCCTTTAGGCTAGATAGGTGAAAATAAGAGATAGCCTGATAACAGTCCCTTCTTAAGGGCAAAGAAAACCTGTGAGCTTTTTGCTTTTATTAAGTGATTTCGTCATTAAGGAAAACACTAAAATCTCCTGGGAGCTGATAAGATGATAAATTTTAAGTTGAATTTGGAGTAAGACTTGCCTTTGATTCTTTTAAACCATCACTAATGATAATAGAAACTAGAAAATAGGGAGAGAAAAAAGACTGCATTGTCTCGTTTAAACCTGCCCTTACATGCTTTTAATTTCTTTTTTAAATAGACTTTTTTTATTGTCCATAATGAGTTACATTGATTAGTGGGCCAGTGTTTATGTATGTACAAAATATATTTTGATCATAGTCCTTTCGTCTCCCTGTCTTTTCCCCACTCAGTCATTCTCCTTCCACTGTACCCTTCCTCCCTCCAACTAGTCCCTCACCTATTTTTTATTCTATCCACATGACAGCAAAAAAAAAATCTAGGTAAATGGTGAATCCATACTTTGATGAATCCATACTTTGATCCTTCAAATCAATCTTCTATGCTTTTGAAATACTTCAGAAATTTAAAAGCTAAAAAATGTAAAGGTACTTGAAACTCAATTTTTGAAAAATATTTTTTGTATTTGATACTGTGTGTGTGTGTGTGTGTGTGTGTGTCCATGCATGCACTTGCATAGGAACACTAGGGCCCCTTGCCCCTGCAAATAAACTCCAGATACATGCACCTCTTTGTGCATCTGGCTTCACATGGGTACTGGGTTCAATAAAGCAGTCTTGCTGACCCATCTCTCCAGCCCCTCAAAACTCAAATTTCTGTCCGTGACAACCCTAAAAATTTTCTCTAAAAATAACATAAAACACATAACAATGGCAATAACAAAATCTGTCCCTTAACTGTTGAGAATTAAAAAAAAGAACATGTCAGCTCCTTACATGACTGTTAATACCTAGCTGTGATGGTTAGGTTTTGTTGTCAACTTGATCTTTTTTAATTATCTCACGTGGGTCTCTGAGGATGTTTATAGGTAGGCAGGCTCTCCTTTCCTGTGTGGGCAGTGCGGAAAGGAAATTCCAGGGACTCAGGAAGCCATTAAGTCTGAGAAATGATTGTAAGACCCCCCACCCTAAGGCTATATAAGGGGAAGAAATTCTCTCCTTGGCCCTCCTGCCTGTTTGCTATTACATGTGTGGTGTTGGTGATGGGTTTCTGTCTCTGCTTGGGCCTATGAAAGGGGGCCAGCCTCTTTCACTGTTATGGAAGTTCCTCTGGATCTGTAGCTTCAATAAATCCTTTCCTCCCATAAACTGTGCCAGGTTTGGAGATTCATCTCAGCAGCGTGTGGCTGTGACACTAGCACCTTATTGAAATATGCAAAGTGGGGATGAGGAGAGATCATGCAGAGATTAAAAGTACTTTGTTTACAAAGCCTGCCAGCCTGGTACCCATGTAAAGCCTGATACACAAAGTATCATGTGTGTCTGGATTTGTGACAAAAGTACCTGGTATACCCATTTTCTCTATCTCTCTTTCTCTCTCTCCTCTCAAACGACTAAAAATATATTTTGTGAATTTATAAAGTACAAATCAAAATATGAAAAAGTTAACTTCACAAAGTTTCTAGAATACCAATTCTGTGGCAGAATAATACACCTTTTTTTTCCCTGAGAAGTTCTGGATAAACAAAGAACATGATAGTTCATGCCATCAGATAAGACTAATAAGTGAAGAGAGCTAAGCTAAGGATGCACCTGCTTTTAGGGTAGCACTTGTACAATAGAAAAAAAAAAAGAATGTCCAGCTTTGCCAAGAAAGGGCAGTGTTTAGCATTTCTCATGCAGTTATATAGAAACAAAGCATATATAACATATGAATCAGCTATGTTATATTGTCTAATTCTACTTAATCTTAATTACCACCAACAATCCCCAAAAAATTATAAAAGGAGCAAAATGCCCCCAGCCTATAAAGGGTTGAAATTAACCAGAAACCAAGAACAGTATAGGACTTTTCCCTTCCATACCACATTACCCTAGCAGAGAAATCTAGTTGAAAAGTTAAATTGTATTGTGCTGATTTCAAAGCTGCCTGTTCTGGGTGGTGGTTTTTTTTTTTTAATACATTCCATCTAGCCAAAGATTATTTCTAAAGTTCTATATGCCAATGTACTTGAGACACATTAATTCCATTAGCAGGCTATTTCAGGAAATAGTGAGCATATTTCTTGGAAACAAATATATGTGGTTAAAAAACACACTCAAGGAAAAAAAAAAGTCTGAAGTGAAAAACCAAAGACAAAGATGACTTTCAAATGCCATTAGAATTCCTTCCCATAATATCCCAAAGGTGCCATCACTGCTTCCCTACCGAGAAATCAGTGTTTTGGATTTGGGTTTTTAAACCAAAAGGCCTATCTTAGGATTTCACTATAAGTAGTCTCTCTGCCTCTTAATCATCAGCAACTGCTAAATGAAGTGTATCTATTTTCTCTGTTACATTACTATTGGCAACCAGGTCCTTGGTAAGTGCCCAGAAATGTTTCCATGGTTACAAAAAGCATTCCTCTTGTTTTGGGCCAATTTAGCTTAAAATCTATTGTGGAGAAAAATATGGCACATTAAGGAACATAAAATCAAGATCCAACATTATGAAAAAAATTCAAGATTAAATGGGAAAAGCAATCTTGATAAGGCTTTTTTAAAAGTGCACATAAATCACTGATTAAGATGCTGCCTTCTCATTCTTGTCATCTCTCCAAATACTCTTGTCCACATGTGGAATGGCTTACCTTACCCTTGGGTATCAGGAAACGTGAGAACATGAAGATTATTTAAAACTATTCACTCATAGCTAAAACAAATACATTTTTCAAAACCCCATAGGTGTTTTGACATCTATACAGCTGCAAGTTCCAGGCACGTGTCCTAGTGTCACAGGATGTTTGAATATTTTGAGGAAAGAGGAACAAAATTTTTGCTCAATGTCTATAAGGCATTTGGAGTAAATTAGCAAACTGTCTCACCGCAGGGAAAGGGAGAAAAGCGGTGGTTCCCTGGAGGCAACTTAACAATTCCCCTCCATCTATAAAGTCATGAGTAAACAGGCTGAGACTGTCTCAATCTAAACCTATGTTGTAATCCCAATTCCCCCTACCACCAAAGAACCAGGGCACACTAGAAACATTGTTGGATTCTTGGGAACAGATGAGACAGATGATACAGCCTTGGAAGAGCCTAAGGGAAAGGCCTACGGCTTCTCTCCTGCTCACTTGTCAGTCCCCCACAGTGCTTTGTGCATGGCGGATGCTCTACACACTTTGATGGGTTGAGAGGCCCCAGAACAGCAGCTCCCCTTACAGATGTCCCCTAGCATTTCTGATCACTCTTCTGGTCCCTGGGAAATGGTAAGTGGATGGGGTTGAAAGTCATAATTCTGTCAAGGACTAGTTTGAAGATTTTCATTGCCAAGAAGACAGAAGAAGCACACATTTCCCTATTCCTCCCCCTAAGTAAAATGAACAACCCTAAACACTGTACATGAAACAAAAGAAAGAAAATGGACCAATGCAGAGAGGATGACAGGCTATGGAGCCGCTGCTTGCCAAACATGGTGGCTCCCAAGTTCAGTTGTCTCGTTTCTCCCAGAAAAGCTGACAAAGCCAGCAACCTGAAAGTGCCCGCAGGCACAGGCGAAGAAAGCCTCAGGATCAGCAGGCTCTCTCTCCTGGCAAGGCAGGGCATTAGTAAACAGCAGCTGCTCTACCAACAAAACAGAACAGAAAACATCATCCCCTCACCAGAGACCTGAAAAGCCATTCAGACAGCCTAGACTTTAACCTCCACCAGTTTGAAATGAGGCTCCCCCATGCCCTCTGGGGTGTCAGAGACAGCCACATTGGGAACTGTGACTTTCATCCCAGTAAGCAGTGAACAGGTCAGTGAAGACTCTTCAGAAGCCTGGTAGTCCACCTGTTCTGGGTCTAGGGAGGCACTAGTCTTCCCACTTAGGGGAGAGTAGAGGGGGTCTGGTGGAGACCAGATAACCCTCCCTAACAACAATTCACAATTAGTAATATGGCCACCTCCACCTCATAAATCACATGAAGAGTAAAAGTCCCATCTGAGCCTGCAGCACTGAACTGACACCCCTTCAGATTCCCAGAAGGTCTAAGAGGAGACCAGGACGTCCAGCTCCGTCTAGCAGAAGCAGGGCCCCATTGTGCACCAGCGCTGGATTTCTCAAGGAGCAATGGTACCTATTTGTCTTCATGTCTCCATGCTGTCTTACACGGGTTCCTTCCTACAAGCTGTCTTAACACATATTATTCCCATTCCTTCAGTCTCCAAACTGATGCTAGGGTTATTCCAAAACATAGCTTTCTCGGGTGACTCAGGATTTCAATTGCTTATAGGATAAAGGGTTAACACAGAGAACAAAGGCTTTCCTAACTACTGCCTGAGCTCTAACCCCATGATCTGTCTGGAAATGTCAGCCCATCAACATTCGTGCAATTTCCTCCCATTGGAATGCCTTTTTCCCTTCTATCCAGTTATCAAATTCTGACTCATCCTCACGGTGTGCAGCCCTATATCATCTGCTCTGTGGAACCTTATCGGCATTACCTCTGGCAAGATGATCTCAAAAGTTATCACATGTAGAAGTTCAACTTTTAACAAACATGTTTACAGGATTAGCTACATAATGCCTTTCTTATGCACTACTGAACTCTTTAATGGAAATGACAATATCCCACTCATTTATCGCTCAGTAAAACTGTTCCAAATTTAATAAGAATGGCCCACTTAATCTCAGAATATAAACAATAAATTCCAACTTCCATTTAAGATGCAGAAAGTTGGAATTTTGATCCCCTCTTTTAACTAATAAAAAAAATCCAGATAATTTGTAAAACGATACCTTTGCTGAAACTCAGCAGATGAGGTGATAAGAGCAACCAACAAATCTAAAAGTTAAGAAGAGGCAACTTTTTTTTTCAACAGATGCTGGGCTTGTACAAACTGATCAGAATTAATCTCATGCTTTCAGGTAGTTTGTAAAAGGTCAAGTGTGAACTAGCACAAGAATAAGGAAGTTCATTTAAAAGATCTTTTTCCCAGAATTCTCCAGGTGCTCACAAGAAAGACTGGGGGCAGAGCAGGAGTGGAGAAACTACTTTCACAGTTCAGTCATGGTGAGGGAAAATAAGTTGTGATGGAAAAGATTGAAAAATGCCATCGAGATTCTTCCTAAGTCCCCTCAGGAGGGACAGCAAATCCTCTGTCCTCAGACCACAGGTAAAGATATATTAAGGCAGGTAAACAGAACAGAATAAAAACTGCTGAGGAAGGGAAAAGGCCTCAGTAAGGCCATTTGAGAGACTCCCTGCAGGGGGAGAGGCAGGATGACTGAGCAGACCGGAGCCCCAGACACAGGAACATGGCACCTGCCAAAAACTGAGGCAGCCCCAGATCACGGCAAGGTATCACACTCCAGCCCCACCACTCCAACCAGCAAAGTGGATAGTGAGGAGGAACCAAACCTTCATGGAGACACAGGGCAGAGAGGGCACAAAGGCTGAATACAGACCCTGACAAAACCTTTTAGCAGACAAACATCTACTCCTTCTGCGAGGTAACCAGAGAAGATTTAAAAGCCTATATTGCACTGAGGTTAACAACAACAAAACCAAAACCTAGCTGGAGCTCTGGCTAAATTCACTGAACCCCTTCACACTAAGAGCTCAATCTTAGGCAGGCTGTCCTATTTCCTGACCGAGGCACTGAACACTTCCCCTATACATGAAGTTCTATCTTTAGTCTAATTTACAAGCCAGAAAAGAAACTGAGCAAGGAAAACATTCTGTCAAAATACAAAGTACTCAAAAAAGCTAGGCTTGCTCAAGTCCAGTTCAAACATGACAGCTGGAAGTTGAAACACCTGGTTAATATGTTAAAGGGTAGAGTGGGGAGAGGAAAAAGCATGCATACGTTGATGAGAAATTTCAGTAGAGACTGAAATTATGAAAAAATGCCATCCGATTAAAACTAGAAATAAAGTGACAGAAATAAGGTTTCTGAGAATTTCATCAGTAGACATAACACAATAAAAAGTATTTTAAGCCTTGAATTAAAAGCTTTCTTTGTACTGCAATTTCCTTTGTGTGTATTTTGCTAAGTAAAACTTGTTAAACTTTTTGATAACAAAATTTTCTTCTTAAAGACTTTTCACACACAAAAATATGTCAGTAAACTTGGAAAAGATGTTATCAGTGAATCCAACTCAAACTAAGATACAAGGAAGTTTAAAAAAGAATGATAATAAAAAGAATACTCAAGAGCTGGAGAGCTGGCTCAGTGGTTAAGGTGCTTGCCTGCAAAGCCTAACAATCCCGGTTTGATTCCCTAGTACCCATGTAAAGCCTGATGCACAGAGGTGAAAGCCTCTGGAGTTTCTTTGCAGTGGTGGTAGGCCCTAGTGCACCCATACTCTCCCTCTTTCTCCTATCTGCCTCTTTCTATTTCTCTCAAATAATTAAATGAACAAATAAAATATTTTTAAAAAGAAAGTTAGAGACCCTGTCTCAAAGAAGATGAAAGAAGAACATAGATATTCAAGGTTGTCTTCTGACTTTCATAGGTGTGCCATGGCATGTGTACAGCCAAACACAAATACATACATACATACATACATACATACATACATACATACATACATACATACATACATACATAAAAAGTATCAGAAAATCTGACAAACCATCTCAAACAACTTAAATCATTCATAGGATACTATGGCCAAGTACAATGCACTGTTATTTTCAAGTTCACATGAAACATTCGACAAGTCAAAACATATTCAGGCCATAATGGAATTAGAAATCAATCTCAAAAGCAAACATTTAGAATCTTCTCAACATTGAGAACTTAGCCAATATAATTTTTAATAGACACCATATGAAAAAGGTTGAATTATAAAATATTTTAAATCAATGAAAATTAAAACACAAACATTAGTATTTGTTGAATTCAGGTAAAGTATTGCTTAAAGGGAAAATCATATATTTTACTAGATTAGAAAAATTATAATCAAATCAAGAAGAATGAAGCAATATATGAACAAAAGTAGATGTAATTATGAACAAAATAACAGAGAAAATTAATGAAAACAAAAAGTATTTCTCTGGGGGGAAATATAGACATGCTGATCAAAATGAAAGAATTTTTTAAATGCCAGTATAAGCAAATCATTATGGATTCTGAAAGCATCAGGAAGAAGTACACTCCTAAGTTCAGTGATTTAACTGAGTGAAAAAGTTCTTGAAAAACACAAAGTTGCAAAATCACCTAAGACAAACAGCTAAAACCATCAAATCTATTAAAGAAATTGAACCAGGCGTGGTGGCAAACACCTGTAATTCCAGCACTTGGGAGGCAGAGGTGGGAGGAAAGCTGTGAGTAAGCTGGAGGCCAGCCTGGAGCTACAGAGTGATTTCTAGGTCAGCCTGAGATAGAGTGAGACCCTACTTTGAAAAAAAAATGAAAGAGAAAGAAATTGAATTACTACTAAACCTTCCCAACACAAAAATTCCAGGTCAAAAATCCTAACATTAAGAAATAATTATGTATACAAATTTGTCTGAATATAGGGGAAAAAACATATCTTAAATCCTTTGATGAAGTCAACTTTATATATATTAAAAACCAGGTAAAAATATAATTTTAAAAAATGGTAGAGTATGTATTTGCCTATCATTTACAAAGGTCTAGGCTACAACACACACATACACACACACACACACACACACACACACACACACGTACAGATCTATGTACATGGCAATACAAGAACATAAACACTAGCAAAGCAAATTCAGTATTACATAAAAATAACAAGATATGATGACCAAGTAGATTGTATCCAAGCTATAACTGGACTGCTTCAACACTCGAAAATTAATCAGTATAACCCACTGTGACACAGTAAGCAGAAAAAGATATATGACCATGTTATTGATATAAAATTGGTGTTTGATCAAATTCAATGTTCTTTTTTGATAAAAACTCAGCAAACTAGAATAGGTTGGAACTTTTTCAACAGACGAAAGTTATCTGCACCTACCCTGGAAACCTTCACCTTCCCACTGAAAGCTTTATATTGTTTAGGATCAAGACAAGGATATCCACTCACCATGCTTATTTAACATGATAAGAGAGACCCTATCTAGTATAATTAGTCAAGAGAAAGAAATGATGGACATTAATTTTAGAGACTGAACAGAAATACCCTGTATGGATAGATACTCCTACTCCCAGGGGAAAAATCCCAGTGCCGGGGGTGGGATACCTCCCAGTAGAGTTGGTCAGGGAAGCCCCCAAAACAATACAAGTTACTGCATGAATCTTGGTTGCCAGAACTAGACAGTAAGACCCTACTGTTGAAGATACCAGTTTTATTTGAAGGACATTGAGAAACCAAGCTAGAACTGAGCTAGAAGCTTCTTCCCTGCTGACTAGCTGTCATAGTGCTGGAGGGTGCTGCGAAGGCTATGGGGGGAGAAAAGTCATCAACAATTTCATCCAGCAGTGGACCCCACAAGCTACATAAGCATTCAGGCAGGCAGGATGTGCCTCCTGGTACAATAGTGATATGACTGTTAGGAGGGAAACCAACTCTGGTTGGATTTGAGGCCCACTCCATGTCAGGGAATTCAAGCCAGGCACTGAAAACCTAGTCAAAAGCCTATGGCTGGGATGAGGAAGGTGGCCCAGCTCTTAAAGACAATTGCTTGCAAAGCCTGCTTGTCTAGGTTCAATTATCCAACCATCTGCATAAAGCCAGATGTACATTTGTTTGTTTGCAGTAGCAGGAAACCCTGATGCACATGTGTGAGCACGTATAAACACATACACAAATAAATAAATAATACATAGGCAGATGAATAAAATAACTAAGTAACTATTATGGCTGGGCAGGTCATAAGTCCTAGGAGGGAAGCTACTACTATTGTTTGACTAAATGGATATGTGTGTGCCATCGAATTTTCCTCTTAACTATGTATGCCTATGCCCACAGATTAGTGTCATTCTCACCTTTGGTTAGAGCAGATTCTGTTTGAAGATGGTGGTGATTACTCAAAATTCATCCAAGTGCTAGGAATAACTGACTCTGGAGTATTCAGTGCTAAAGAAAACAGCTCTATCACCCCCACCCAAGGCTCAGGAACAATGCAGAAGAGTGGGCAGGAAGAATGTAAGAAAGAGCCTGGGGACGAGGAAGAGTGATGTGGAGTACTGTTGTTGAGGCATGACATGGCCTCACGGAGCTAGCTATCATAACTGCCCAAGATGCCCATCGACAGACACATTCATTTCAACTTTGAAAGGGGATCTTCTAAAATAGAGATAAAATTCCACTTAAATATTAACATATGTGACTTCTGTCCCAAAGACTTCCCGAATGCTCTCTACCTCTCTACCAATAATTTTAAGACTCAACAGGGTGATAATTTATGGTTTATTGGGCTCAGAAAGATTATGAGTCTGCCTGATTTTCAGGGGTTCATGCTAGGATTATACTGTTGCTTTGGATAACAATCAAGAATGTATTTTACAAAGAATATAATATCATATTCCCTTATGTTCCAAGACTTCACGTATCTGTATAAGTTACTTCCCTAAACCCAAGACTCATCAAACTGACAAAGAAAAAGCCTAGTGCTTAGAACTTACAGGGTTATTTCTCAAACCTACCAGGGCCCAGGGAACACAGCAGCGGGAGTAGCAGAATGAATACAAGTGATGCTCACATGACTAGCCAGAGAGCCTTCCGAGGAGACACAAAACTCCTTGAAGCAGAAAATAAGAGGCAACATCAAAGAAGACTTCTACTGTGCCCTCCAAGGCTCAGAGAACATTGTGGAAGAGGGGACAGAAAGGGTGTAAGAGCCACAGGGCGAAAAGGCTTACTGTGGTGCAATGTCCTCCAGATAGCACTGCCTGGTGTATTCATGACCCAACAGTGACCACCTATACCCCCATATAACCTGCACTGTTCTGAGCCCATCAGCATTTTGACATAGAGGACAGAGAAAGAATGAGACAGCAAAACAATGGAAGGACAAAAAGAAAGAGGAGGGTCCTCAGTGGAATGGGGCTGGGGGAAGGGGACAAAAAAGGAAACTGTGACAGGAACATAACCAAATTATAGCATGTTCATAAAGTTCTCAATTTCAAAAGTAAAGAATTAAACAGAAAATTATTTTCACATGTGTTTATAAGAAAGAAAGACTGCTTTAAAAAAGGTAAAGTTAAGAGGGGACAGAACACAGATAAAAAGACAGTGTATCTATCAGAAAAGCCTGCTCCCTCCCAAAAGTCATAATTGAGGACTTGAGCTGTAGAAATGGAGCAGTTAAGGCACTTGCTTACAAAGCTTAAGGACCCTGGTTTGATTCCCCAGTAACCACATAAAACTAGATGTACAAAGTGGTGCATGCATTTGGAGTTCATTTGCAATAACTAGAAAGGCCCTGGCACACACACACACCTCTCTCTCTCTCTCTCTCTCTCTCTCTCTCTCTC
Source organism: Zapus hudsonius (assembly GCA_004024765.1). Classification (NCBI taxonomy): domain Eukaryota; kingdom Metazoa; phylum Chordata; class Mammalia; order Rodentia; family Dipodidae; genus Zapus; species Zapus hudsonius. The sequence continues at coordinate 47,060 of PVHP010005201.1, read as the reverse complement.
TCTCTCTCTCTCTCTCTCTCTCTCATCAATAAATTTAACTTTTATTTTATTTTTATTATGAATAAGTTTATACATGGTATGAGCATATCTTGTGAATGTGTCCCCATTTCCCTCCTCTCTCTCCCCTACCCACTGGGGTACTTCCTCAGTGCACATTCTGGATCTGTCCATAGGATAGGGGGTATGAACAGCACCAGAGGTAGCCAGTTTTTCATTGTTTTTTTTCCTTCCCCCTTGTGTATTGTTGCTGGGGGGCAGTGTGTCTATGTGAGCTATACATGTAGTATAGCACACATCGTGTATATACATCCCAGCCCCCTCCCTCAACATATTATTGGCTCTACATATAGCCAGGGGGTTGACTTCACTTCAGGTAATGAGAAATTTATTTCAGGACACATGTCCATCACCCAGCATGGGCTCAGTTCTGACAGCATCCAGCATTACAGGCAGCTTTTATCAAATATGTCCTTATCATGCAAGGCTAAGAGAAAATCAAGCTATTCCTGTTTCAAAGATTTATCAGCATGCTGTCATGTCACATCATGTCCCAGTGAAACACTGTTAGAAGTGTTCTTGGAGTGTTATCAACTAAAAATGCTGCAACAAGTATGGCTTTTTGCACAGGATTTCACACTGAATAATATAGTAACATCTAGAAATTCCTAACCTAGAGGGGAAAAAAAGAACATTTTCAGAGATATTTTTAAAAAACATGACATGTGCACAAGGGGCTTCTCAGAATACACAGATCTGTTTTAAGCATTTCACTTGCTCGGAACTATTGTTTTGAAATATAGAGCCCAGAAACACAGATCTTCCAACATTTGCTATAATGAAAATATTCTTTATAGATTGCATCTCTCCCATCCAAGTATTAACCAGACTCAATCCTGCTGAGCTTCCAAGATCAGACAAGACCAGGTGCATTCAGGGTGGTATGGTGATAGACTAGACTGTATCTCTTCATCTGAAGCAGTATGAGGGATAAGTAAGATACAGAGAGAAATAAAATCAATATGGTAGCTAAAAACAAGTCAAAACAGAGTCAATAGAAAAGGTTTCTGGAGGAATCCAGAGAGAATGACATTTGCTAGCTTACCTTGCTTTTTTCCATTAGCTTTTTCTAAAGTGTCTGGGAGCTGGGAGGCAAAGCCATGTGGAGGGCCCCATTTTTGCTTTTCAAAGCAAAGCTCTTCCTCAGCAATAGACGAAAGCACATGAGGCTTTGGACCATCCAAGGTCTCACGGGGCCTCTGGGACCCTACAGAAGTCAAGTCTTTGGCACCTTGTCTGAATGTAGGGCTTGAAGTTTGCACAGAGTCCTGCAAATCACTGTGACCGCATGAGACATGATCCTCTTCGAGAAACAAGGAATTAGCCTCCTCTTGTCTCCACTCATCGCCTTGTTCTTCATCTTCAAGACAGGTTTCCTGGATCTGAATATCATCTGAGTCCTGGTCTGGCTTGTCCTTCAACTTAGAGTCTTGTTTGTGTAAATGAACCAGTGAAGCAGATAATGTGTCTCCTGCTTGCTGGAGAACTTCATACACCCGGGAAATCCAGGATGACAGAGGCTGAAAGAAGTTCTGAACCTCCTGAGACGCCATGGCCAACACCATGGCCAAAACTACCTGATGTCTACTGTGTCCTTTCTCTTGCTTTGTTCTGTCAGTAATGTGAACTACAGAATAAGTACGGTGAGAATTTAATTGGAGGTCTCTTTTTTATAACCCAAACTTTATTAATATACAAATAAAGAAAACATGCACAGCAGTGAGTGATTCGTTGGTTCCTGTTACCAAGTTTATGAAGTCTTTGCAGGAAACAGAGCAACTGTTTGATATGGAGGTCTCTTAATGGCTGAATTTCCGTCTCAAAACTTCTCAGCTGAAACAAAGGAAAGAAATGCTTACACCTGTTAAAAATCACAAGCTCAGATCCATCACCGGAGTCCTGCAATCAATATCAGATACCATTCGGGGGCAAAGAAAGATCATGGCTAACTCTCACGACAGCTAAATAAAAATGACTGTGAAAATCTAACATAGATTATAACAATGTCTTTTAACTTCCAGAAGCTTATGCACAACTCCCATTAGCAGCAATGGCTTCTGGTCACATGGACTGAGAGACATCTGCACCCTTATAGACTATTCTTGTGTGTGTGTGTGGCATGTGCATGTTGGTACATGTGTGTAGAAGTCAGCCATCAAGTCTACCTTTTTTGCCTCCCGAGTGCCGGGATTAAAGGTGTGCAACATCACACCTGGCTTTTACCTTATTTTTGGAGACAAGATCTCTCACTGAGCCCAGAGCTCACCAATTCTGTTATACCAGCCAGTTAGAAAGTCCCTCTTCCTCAGAACTGGGATTTCAGGGACACACTACCATGCCTTGATTTTGCATAGGTGCTGGGGATGCAAACTCAAGTCCTTATGCTGGCAAGGAAAAATTCTTTTTTATGGTGACAGGGTATCACTCTAGCCCTGGTTGTAATCAGACTCATGATGATCCTCCTCCCTCAGCTTTCCAAATCCTGGGATTACAAGCATGAGCCACCATGTCCAGCCTCAGACCTTTTATTAATTTATTTTTTGAGGCAAGGTCTCACTGTAGTCCAAGCTGACCTGAAATTCACTCTGTAGCCCAGGTTGGCCTTGAACTCAGGGTGATCTTTTCCTACCTCATCCTCACAAATCCTGGGATTATAGGTGTGAGTCACCGTGCCCAGCCTTAAACCATTCTTTTTTCGTTTTGTTTTGTTTTGTTTTTTTGTTTTTTTGTTTTTTTGAGGTAGAGTCTCGCTCTAGCCCAGGCTGACCTGGAATTCACTATGTAGTCTCAGGTTGGCCTTGAACTCATGGCAATCCTCCTACCTCTGCCTCCTGAGTGCTGGGATTAAAGGTGTGCGCCACCATGCCCTGCAAACCATTCTTACAGTGTGAAAAGGATAAATGACTCTCATGAACAATCCTGTGAACAGGCTAACTAATAGGCAGCTCTGTCTTGTGACACAAAGGTTTTTCCTTTCAAAGGAAATGTGTGTCTGGAATTCAAAAGCTTTAGACATAGCTTAAAATAGGATTTTACATTTTTATGCAATCTCTGCAAATGATATCTATTCTCGGGGAGCAATCACTGAAAAACTGAGGCTGGCAAATGGATCATCCAGCTTCCTGGAGGCAAGTCCCTCAAATCTTGTTGTCTTTGTCTATGTCCCCGCCTCTTGAAGTTAGCTCTTGGCCACCTGAGAGCCTTCTGGGGCACATTTATCCCACAAGACTCACAGCCTCAAGGAAATGCTCCAAGACATCAACAAAACAGGACACTATAAAGACCAGAGTGCATACCTATACTTTCACATGTATAGAAGCTCAGAGACATGGAGGTATCAATAACAGTTTTTTGTACTTATATGTATAGGTACATTTCTGTTATTTCAATATAGTTTTTCAGTGGCTACACAAAATGTAAAATCACTGCCTGAAATGAATTACTCATTTCCTTTATAGCAACAGGTTCCCTCAGAATAGCTATTCTAGCCATCCTTAGGTTTCAGCCCTCTTGACCTCAGACTTCTGCATTAAGTATGACCACCTACATTCTCCTGAAATATCCTTGTTAGTGACTCATGGATGCATTGATTCATTCAATAAACAAATATTGATTAAGTACCTATTAAGTGCTGGGCATAATGCCAGGCATAAGGTAACCCTGGAAGCCTCTGTCGCCCACAGATTCTACATTTCTGTTAAAGGGAAACTGAGCTCTCTGTGGTTTTCCCCTGAAACTGAATAATGTATGTGTCACTTGCAGGTTCTTTTCTTCTAATGCGTACTTGACAAACCACTCCACGTCCTGTCGCTTCTCCTCCTTCCCTTTGACACTCATTTGTTGAGAGGGCTGTCCCATCCCTAAATTAATATTTTCAACTTTTAGGAAAATACACATCTCTAGCCAGTCCTTAGTGCGCACCTTTCCTTACTTTTCTGTCTGGTTATCTAAACCAGCAACTTGGAAACTCTGTGCATCAGAATCCCCTGATGGGTGAGGAAGGTGCACACAGGGTGGCTGCAGGGGAAGGGCTGGCCTGGACCTGTGTACTTCAGTCAGCTTTCTCCGGTGACTCTGACCTTCACTAAGGAATATAAGGGACCTATGTGTGTGTCACCAAAATCTCAACTAGCTCATTCCAGCCTGGCACGTCGCTATATTGCATCCGCCTCTAGGCTCACACAGAGCTTGTGAATATCTCAAGATGTTCTCTTCTCTTCCTTCCATTCCAAGCTGTTAGTTTGTGCTCTGGGAAGGGTTTCCTCCATTGCCTCTTGTATAGTGATTGCCTTCTCTCACCCTCTGTTCCTCTCAAATATGACACATCTAGTTGGTTTCAGTCGCCAGTCTTCACCAGCCTCCTTCTATCACAGTCTGGCCTTCAATAGGGTTGACTGGCTTTTTCCTGCTCCAGAATGGAAGCCCCATGGAGGGCAGAGGTCACCTACAGCATACTGTTCTGTTTGGGTTCCAATACCTAGAAGTGTGCTGAGCGTATGATGAGTAAACTGACAAAACTAGAACAGTGCCTAGCTTAGATTCTGTAGCAACAAATGAACAAAGCCTACCCAGAACCACAACAATGACCTTAAACAGTGTTGTCACACAACTCTGCTTAGCAACCTTACTCTTCAGCATCTGCTCCATGCCATCTCACAACCCACAATTTGGGATTTATATTTTCACTCAGAAAGTAACCTAGAAGGTTCTCTCTGACAAATCAGTGGCTTGATATCTTTATTATCGATAATTAGATACAGTGTATGAGCAAATCTTATGGTGGTACCCCCATTTCAGACCTACCTTTTGTTTTGACCAAAGGTCCAGCTGTTCATAGTAGGCTAACCTCATATATGTCACCACACAGCGAGGAATCAGCCACTCCTAAACCCGTCCTCACTTCCTCTGGGCCAGTCACACTCATACACTGGTTTCCTGAAGAGGCCTGGCTCTTTCCTGACTTTTGTCTATTGCGCCCCCTAACCTGGATGGCTTTGCTCCTAACCTGCCTCATTTTTTATAACGAAACTCTAATTGCTTCCTCTGCCAATTCTTCATTTACCAACAAAGATGTGGCCTCAGAGTGCTTTGAATGCCTCTGTATGATGTAAAGCCAAACTTAGCATAGTAAATACTTGTCAAACCACTTCTGTGGGATTGGGAGTCCTTAAGTTTTGAGACTATTTATATTTTATACTCATGGTAAGGCACTCTGAACATCTGAACATGCTGGACGATGGATGGAGAGATGAATGGATGTATGGATGAAGTTAATAATGAAAATGTTTAAAGCCAACTAGTCTTGATTCTGTCATTTATTGTCATCTAAAAGTGGAGTTCATTGACTCTGGTAGTTCTTTTCGCTCTAAAATCCAGTTGGGCCAAAGAACATTGTAATATCAAACCAAAAATGTTGAGAAAGAACATGCATTTTCAGTGATGGGTTCTGTACTTTAATAACCATTCCTAGATTATCCCAGAGGAATTTTTTAAAAATACCAAATTTCAGTCTACATATGAAAAAGTATCTAGTTGTAATATTGTAGAACACTGAAAGGGAGACAGCACCAAGATGTAGACCTGAAAACCTTTCTAGTACTGAGTGCTAATATTATGGTAAATCAACCTAAAGCTCAAGGGACTCAGCACACACACAGGGACCATGGACATGTGTTAGTGTTTATGTAAACTTGAGTGTGATGGGGAGAGCACACCAACAGTAAAACATATATACACACAAACATATTGTCCTAGCTCTTTGAGCACTTTTTTATAGTTACTGAGAACACATAGTGACTCCTGATGAGGGGAGATGGGTGGGTGAATGGATGGGTGGATGGATGGATGGTTAGATGGGTGTGTGGGTGGGTGGGTAGATAGATGATAGATAGATAGATAGATAGAGACAGACAGACAGACGCATGCAGATGCCCTTGGATTAGAAGGGAAAATCCATTGGTCTTCAAGAAACTCACTGAATTAAAATAGCATTGGAACTTCATTATTATGAAAAGGATAAAACAAAACAACACAAAATGAGTGTGTGTGTGTGTGTGTGTGTGTGCAACACAGAAGTTCGTATCACAAACACGGCTTGAAAATGTTTACACCTCCCAAGATAATCAAAATAAACTAGAAATATGCAAAAGAATTAGGAACAATTGATAAATAAAGATGAAGGGAGAGTCATAGATGTATTCCTAAGAGGTGCATTTTTTAATCTTGTAATTAGAATCCTGTTTTAATTATAACAGTGCTTAATTGAACTAAGATCATTTTAAACAGAAAATGACTAAGCAGAAAACATCAAATTGTATTTCTATAGGAGAGAAATTATCAAATTCCTGAGCTGTACAGTTTTTCATGTATTTGGATCATCCCACCAAAGGTAATTGTGAACAGAGGTATTTCACACCCAGGATAACAATGCTCTCAGCCCTATGAAGACTGCCAGGGAAATCTTCTGACCTCATTTTCTATCTGATTTCAGCTTCTTGCAGAGGGAAAAAGCTTTGACCTCGGAGGAAAGAGCTTCTCAATGTGATGTCATAGAAATCTGCATTGTTTTGGCAGGATAAGTATAAGCCTATATGCCTATGGGATTTCTCAGGATTAAAAGGCCCCTCAGTGAGTCAGATAAATTCTTAAAGAAAAAAAAATGTTTCCAGTAATATAATTCCCATGAAACCAAATCCAAGTCAATGTCTTCTACAAGTTCATCTGTTAAAGTGTTTAATGTGTTTTCAGAGAAAATCACCTTGGAAAATCTCTTCTCTCTTTACATGATACATAGGATAGTTATAAGTAAAAGCCAAAAATAGTGGATCTATTTCAAGTGTCTCCTCACCAATATCTGTCAGTTAACTTCATTTTGTCATCTATAAAATGTTATTTGTTTACTTGATTTACTAGAGTGGTCATGAGACTACTGAAGTCTATCGCTCACTCTCGCCTTTGTAGAAAGCCTCCTTGCATTACCTAAGAAGGTTTGGGAAGATGAATAACATATTCAGTGCAAGTAATAACTGTATGATGGGCTGCAATCCATCTTGCACATGACTCAGAAGAGTCCACAGGTGTTTTCTGTTAAGAGCAAATTTGTTGTGTGGGTAGGAGTATGTGCCATTTAGATGACATATCTTCTGTAGCATTTGTCCAAATGTGCTCCATATTTTAGCATCTTTCCAAATATAAAAATGGAACACTGAGGACTCTTCACAGAAACTATATGGATACAATACAACTGCATGGTCATTGCTGAGCCTTGGACAAGAAAATAGACCCTTTACCCCTGGGCTTTGGGAGTGGGACAGTGAATATAAATGAAAATGGGAATTGCCTCATAATCAAAACATGTATTCAAGCCAGGCATGGTGGCCCACACCTTTAATACCAGCACTTTGGGAAGCCTAGGTAGGAGGATCACCATAAGTTTGAGGCCAGCCTGGGGCTACAGAGTTGAGCTCCAGAACAGACTAGGCTGGAGTGAGACTCTACCTCAAGAAAAATAAAAAAGCATTCATCATTGATGTGAAAACTAAGGAGAGGGAAAGAAAGGAGTCACAGTACATTCAGAACCACAAGGAAGGAAGGAAGGAAGGAAGGAAGGAAGGAAGGAAGGAAGGAAGGAAGGAAGGAAGGAAGGAGACTAAAAGAGGAAAACTAATCATTTTTCCAAAATAAGTGCCATAAAGTAAAAATAAAACTTTATTAAAATTTATTTTTTAACTCTCCCAGATAGCATTGAGTATGTGTGACTGGAACAATCTCTAACAAATTAGGATCTATTCAACCAAAGTCTGAAATTGCTCAAGATTTCTGCCATTATAATAGCACTTTTTAAATATCCCTCAGATTTCCTAAACCCATTTGAGTATGTTTAGTATCTATTACATCCAAGGAGACTTCCATATGCTCCACAAATACCCAGTGTACTTAATACAAGCATGCAAGGTCCTTCAGCAGCTCCGGAGGGACCACTTAACATGGTTTTAATAACCATATCCTAAAGAGACTGCCGTTGCTCTTGAATAAAAGCCCATTTCCAAACCCACACACAGTGAGATCTTAATGAGAGACAAAGGATGGCTCTGTTTAACTCACATTAACCTTTTAAAGGTAAGTCCTCGCTAAAGTGACCAGCATAGACTCCCTCTCTACAAGAGGACAACTATATCCCAAAGCCACAGGCACACATATAAGCTGGCCCCCAATGAAAGAGATGTTGAAATCTCACATAACATTCACAGGGCAATGCCATATATCTGAGAGATAATGTAATGAAATTGGGGAAAGTGAAATACAGGTACAATTAACAGGAATTACTCCCAGATGAAAAGATATACCAGACTGTTGATTTTTGTCCCAAGAGGAGAGAAACACTTATATCACTTGAAAACGCATTAGGCTGGGAAATAAAAGGGGAAATAATGGAATTAAGATAATTAGGGCCCTCTTGAGATAGATCAGGCAAAACTCTAAATGTCAGCATTTGGTATTTGTTAAACTTGCTATTCATTGGAGAAGTAGTATGAGCCTTATAAAAATTTAGTTAAGGGACTGGAGAGATGGCTCAGCAGTTAAAGCATATCCCTACAAAGCCTAATGACCCTAGTTCAAATCCCCAGTACCCAACGTAAAGCCAGATGCACAGTAGTGCACGTACCTGGAGTTTGTTTGCAGTGCCTAGAGGCCCTAGTACACCCATTTCTCTCTCTCTCTCTCTCTCTCCCTCCCTCCCTCCCTCCCTCCCCTTCTCTCTCTCTGCTTGCTAATATATATTATATATATATATATATATATATATATATATATATATATATATATATATATCTTAATTTAGTTAAAATGAGAGGTGACCACTCATAATCCCAACTGCCTTAACACAGCTGATGACTAGCACATTCCTGCATCTCTATCTCCCCATTGTTTCTGAGGTTGTGGTGATAATGTCTAGGAACCTAAACAGCATCTGACACGCGCTCTTTTACTCACCACCAAGGCCCACCCGTTCTCCCAGCTAAATGCCTCTTGCATGTACTGGCCTTTGCCCTACACAAGATGACACCTAAGTCCACGTCCCCTTCACTCCCACCTGCTTCTCCACTTCCACACCTGACTTCCGTCATCTTTATAAGATGCATGTTTGATGAGACCACTGAATGTTTAAAATGGCATTACCATAAAGTCGAAAGTCCTCAAGAGGACTTAGCAGGCCATGCATGGTTTGTCCTTTCCCGTTTCTGGTTTCTGATCATCTCTGCCTCTCACCTCCTTTGGTTCCTTCCCTCCTCTGGCCCTTTCACAACCTAAAGCTCTATTTCCTCCCAAATACTCTCAGACACACCCAACAGCACCCATTCATCTTCTCTCAGACCTCAATTTACTTTTAAGAATGCTTTGCTTGACAACCAACATTCCCCTTAACCCATACTGTTACATAACCCAAACACATTCTCTCCCAGCACCTTTGTAAAATTTATTTTTAAGTTAGCATACAAACTATAGGTTTCATCATGGTTTCATCATCTCCATACCAGTGTCATAATCCTCTGTTCTTACTTGTTCCCCCACGCCCCCCTGCCCCTTTTCCCTCCAGCTGGTTCCCCTCCCTCCCCCTCCCCCACCCCCACCCTAGTCCCCTCCCTCTCATCACATGCATTCCCTTGTCCTGCCTCTTAACATCTCTTCCTTCATGAGCTGCATTCTAGCTTCATAACCTACATGTGCACGTGCGCATGCACACAATTTTAAATCGTGATTCCACATATAAGACATATAAAACATGCTGCATTTTTCTTACTGAGTTTGGCTTTTTTTGCTTAACATAATGATTTCATGTCGCATTCATTTTCCTGCAAATGCCATGATTTCATTTTTCTTTATGACTGGATAAAATCACACCGCGTCTATGTGCCACGTTACATTCAATCATCTGTTTAGGCCGGTTCTGTTCTGGCTATGGTGACTACTACAGCACACAATGGTGTATGCTGACTTAGAAATCTTCAGGCATCTGGCTGCCCACACGGTCATCTGGTAGGACCATGTGAGGAGCTGTGAGAAGCATTGGTTTCCACAGCAGCAGCACAGTGGCCATTCCCACTGACAGTGACTGCCTCCCCATCCCCTTCCCCTCGCCAGCCTTTGAATCACTGGTTGTCTTGATGACAGCCCTTCTGACCAGATGACATGAAATCTCAAAGCAGTCTTGCATTGCCTGATAGGCAGGGATATTCAAACTTTTTCAAGCACTTATCAGCAATTTTATTGTAGAACCTCTTATTCTAGATAACACATATTATAATTGTACTTTACTGATGGCTTATATATTTCTTTTAACATCTGTTTTCTTTATTAAACTAGAAATTCTATAAAACCAGATAGCTGGTTAATATGTCTTTGTTGTGTTGCAGTGAGTGACTGACTGCCACAGAAGAGGGAATCAAAGTTTTTGAATACTGAATCCATATACATGTACATAGACTCATGTGTTATTTTTCCTTCAATAATATTTTGATATGATTTTCATGTTTTTATAGCCTCTTATCTTTGCCATTTGTAATTATTTGAGATTTTAAAAACTAAAATGTTCAATTAGGGTCTGAAAACTTTTACAAATTCGTATCTGTGAAAATAACTAATTTATAAAAATATGCAGTCCTTTGCATCTCAAGGAATAATATGCCTTCAGAATGAGAATATAATAGTACTACTAGAAAGATCATAAATCATAGATATATATGTATATGTGTGTGTGTTTTGTTAGGAGGCAGGATTACTCCTATATTTTCTACTACAACAAAAGGGAAGATGATACAATCTTTTTCAGAGTCTCAAGTGAGTCACTAGCTGACAATGTCGCTCCTATGGAATGTAAGATTGGATAAACAAGACAACAAGAAAATAAAGACAATCAAGAAAATATTTCATGGGACTACTTTTGTTACAATAATTTTTAATTCAGAGGCTGAGAGAGAGCTGGAGGTCTTAGCAGTAGAATGCTTATCTAGCATCACAAAAAAAAAAAAAGAAACAAAGGTCAGACAGTTGAGTAATGCTAAAATAGATGAGGCACCATGTGCTGTTTCCTCATCTTTAGCTATAACTCTGGGCTGGGCTCCCACTTCCTTACCTACAAAAGGATAGCACTACACTTGGTAAGCCATCAATGTTCTGTGAAGATTAGCATTCAAAAGCAGAGCTTTAAGAAGCTTCCTTTAGCTCTCCCCTTTGGGCTTGTTACTACTGTTGATACCCAAAACATAAAATCCATTTTGCTTCAAATTATCTTTGACACAGCTATATTAACTGATCATGATTTCTAGCACCTATCAGTGACATCACCTAGATAGACGTCACTCTAGAAACACTTACTGAATCAAAAATGAACTGAATTCATCCTGGTCTCCATACATTAGGCTCACTTAGTTGGGAGGCTAACTATAAAAATGACAAATGGGTTTTTATAAAATTTTTCACTCTTTTCAAAATGTTGAATGAACCATTTCCTGGAAATTATGTTCACTGGAAAATATGTTCATATTGTTTTCAAAGTTCTTAGGGCCCCTTCTGGATCCACCATCACTGCTCTAGACAACACAGATTGCTGAAGTTAATGTGCCTCTGAGAAACCCCCTAAATGATCATTGTACAACAGGTTTCTTAAAATATTTTATTTATTCATTTTCAAGCAGAGAGATACAGAAAGAGAGAGAGAAAGAGAGATAGAGAGAGAGCACCAGGGCCACTACCTTGTGAGTCTGGCTTTTGTGGGTACTGGGGAATTGAACCAGGAGCCTTAGGCACTGAAGGCAAGTGCCTTAACCACTGAGCCATCTCTCCAGCCCGTACAACAGGTTTTAAACTGGCTCTCATTCCATTTGTAGTGGGGAAATACGAATCTTTCATCTAATGAAATTTTCATGTATAAGCAGAAAACACCTCCATTACAAATTACTAATTCACTGGGCGTATTTCTGCTAGGTCGTAGGACACAGCCTCAGTTTCATTTCCAGCAGCCCCTCCTGTCTCTGAATGAACTCCTCAATTCTCAAGCTAAGTCAATGCTAACAACTGCTTGTTGTGTTTTCTTATGTTTTCCTTTTATTTGTTTATGCAAGCTTCAAATCAGGTAGTAAAAATGGTCATCACCATGGTGACTTGCTACACATGTTTTATCTTCTTCATTAGCGGTTATCAAGATGTGGCCTCCTGGGGTCCTTGATGACTGGACTCTTAGGATAGTGTAATGCTAATAACATGACAATATCAATGCTTCTGTGTCTGGCAACATTAATAATCAGATCCCCCTGAGATCCCATCAAAATCAGCAGACTTAATGGGATCATTGTGGTTACAAACATAAGTAGGTTAGGTAGGTGGAATAAGATATCTCTCGGGTCTGCTCAGACAAGGTGGCCCCAAAGAACATTTGAAAATACTGCTTTTATGCTTCCCTTGACGCTGAAAAAGAATTTCACATAAAAACTTGGGAAGCACTGTTTCTAAGTATGTTAGTGGAGTCAAATGTTTAACTAATTCTACATACATATAACCTACTTCATAGCAATTGACATAACCTATTCAGTTACATCAAAACCCCAGCTATCTCTAATTCAAAGCCACAATAACTGTTGTCCTTTCCCTCTCTTTCAACCATTCAACCTTCTCACTGAGTCATGGAATCTTGCTTGCAGAGGAACAGCAATCCCTCTACGGTCTCTGTCAGCACAGTTCCACTCACATTCGACTAGCACTTACTACCCTCTCCCCCAGGAGGAAGGAGACTCTGCTAGCAAACTACCAACATAGAGTTCCAATAGAATCCTAGTGCCAGGATGAGTCCTACCTAGGAGCAGCGAGGGATCAGAAGTCCTACCAGGTACTCCTATAACTACAATCACACAACACATGCTCTGGCTAGTTTCAGCTTCCTTGGGGAAATTCTTAATAAAATTTTTATTTATTTGGAGAGAGAGAAAGAGAGAGGAGGAGGAAGAGAGAGAAATGGGCATACCAGAGTCTCCAGGCCCTGCAAACGAACTCCAGAGATGCATGTGGCACTTTGTGCGTCTGCCTTTACATGGGTACTAGGGAACCAAATCAAAGACATCAGGTTTTGCAACCCAGTGCTTTAGCTGCTAAGCCATCTCCCTAGCCTCCTTGGAACAACTCAAAATGGAATTCTTTCACTAAAATCTGCCCAAGAACAATTTGGAATTTAACTACAAAGACAAGCTACAGGAAAAATGAAGATGTAAAGATACCCAGACATCTTTCTAACCTAGCACAATGAGTCATGAAGAGCAGCCATAATGAAGACTACTTCCTCAGGGCCAGAAGTTTCCAGGAGGGACTTGGGAAAATCAAAGGTCAAACAAGAACTGTCTACTGATAAAAGGCATAGAAAATCATAACAACTGCCTTCTCCAACTGACTAGATGTCTTCTTTTCCTTTTGAAAAAAAATATGTTAAAGAATTTAAATCCAGTTCACTAATGACATTCTTCAAAGTTTGCCATAGTTGTATGTACCTTTAGAACTTTCTTTTCTCATAAAAATGATTGTAGAATTGAACAGAGAAAGGAATGGCATATCGAAACCCAAAGAGGAGTTGTGGCTTGGCTTTCTGCTCAAGAGACTAGGCAGGATGCTAAGAGCCTCTCCACATGTCTATGGCTTGCAGTGCCACAGTGCAAGCTTTGCATCACAATGGTTTCAAAAAACAAAGGGTTAATAATGAAAAAGTAGAGTATTTTTTCCCCATCAGTCTCCTATGAAATGGCCTCCCTAGTCAATGCTTATGAGAGCAAAACAAATGTGAGCAGTTTTTAAGCAAATCTGCCTGTACTATTATATTATTTCTAAGTATTAAGAATTACTTATAAAATCCAGAGTAGAGACAATGTAAGAAAATGAGATCCAAGATGTTTGTAGAATGTTCAATGTAAGAAAATGAGATCCAAGATGTTTGTAGAATGTTCAATTTCACACACTTCAAACAATACCTGTCATCTTGTCATGAAACCGGGAACAGCAGGTTCACCACTCTGAGAGCTTTTACACAGAAGGCATTTGCTTCTTAAGTCGGTTTTAGAGGAATGTAAATATTTTAATAGACACGTATAACTATAGACATGCCCTTTCTTTCACTTTAATCTGTCAGGTTTAGAAAAGTGATGCGATCTTAAACCTGTTACTTCAATAACTAGTTGAAAACTGATTCCTCAAAGAGCTGGTGAAGCACGTAGAGTCAGACGCCCACTTGAGTGCAGGAGGGGAGACCTGTGCTACTAATCTATTCTATTCAAATAATAACCCTTTTCCCTGCCACCCACCCACAACTGATTTCAAGATTGAATGCATGCGTCTCTAAAGTACAAGCGAGCATTACCGTCTGACAGACAAAAGGAGCAAAAAATTCAATATCCTGTGGGGAATGTAACAAACACTGCCTGTGTCTGCTCTAGACAGGATGCATCTTGGAGAGAGATTTCTCAGCAAGTCATCACAAAAAGAACACCTGTTGCTAATGGCACATGCACACAAGCTTTACATGTATGATCATTGCCATTTCTATAATTGAAAATAGCATATTCATTTCAACTACATCAAAAAGCCCTTAGAACTATCCAGAAATTGCTTCTTGTTCTCCAGCAACGAGATTCATCCCAGGAATTCACACTGTGGGATTGAAGATTGTCAATCAGGCACTGAACGTGGATGAGTGCTTCCGCGTGGACAACCCAGGCCCATGCTTTTGTCTTCTCAAATAATGCACTTATATATGTCAAGGACGTTTACCTATATGTTACACAGAAAGCTGCAGCTTTTGAAAGAGTGATACGTGTTTAGGGAGTTCTCACCCTCAGGTGTTAAACATGTCCGCAGTAATTCATGCTCACAGAGAGCTTCGCCTTGCCTTTATTACTATCCCACATCATACAGGAAGCTCAAATGCCACAAGAAGATTCTGGTTCTAAGGTAACCCACCACACACATGCCCCTGTAAAGAACTCAAAAACAGAGCTGCTCCTGTCTCATCTGTATATATGCCCAGCCCACACCTGCCAGAGACTTCACTTTGCCTCCCAACCTCCCATCTAAGGTACTGTCTCCAGCATTCAGCTGTGTGGAGAACAAGTCCGTGTTCTAGGCCACATTCTTAAAGAGAAGAATATGACCTGCTCTGTAAAATGCAAGGAAACAAATAGTAAAAGGAGATTTTAAAAGAACATTACCTCCTCAGAAAAAAAAAAGGAGGGGGATATAGATAATAAGCTATAATTTAGAAATGAATCATCTTCCTTAATTTGAAAGTGGATGATGGGAACAGGAGTTTTTTCTTTCTTTTTTTTTTTAAGTTGATATACAGAGATTTAGGTATCATTCATTCTGGCATTTTCTTTAAAAAAAAAAAAAAAAAAAAACTTATTTGCTGGGTGTGGTGGTGCATGCCTTTAGTCCCAACCTTCAGGAGGCAAAGTAGGAGGATCACCATGAGTTCAAAGCCACCCTGAGACTTACATAGTGAATTCCAAGTCAACCTGAGCTAGAGAAAGACCCTACCTCGAAAAACAAAAAAAATAATTATTAGTGTGTGTGTGTGTGTGTGTGTGTGTGTGTGTGTGTACATGTGTGCATGCGTGGTGGGAGGGGGCATGCCAGGCCTCTTCCCACTGCAAATGAACACTGGTCCATCTTTTCATTGGTGTTTGAGAGCTGAACCCAGGCTGGCAGGCCTGCGAGCAATCTTCAGTTATCTCCCCAACTCCTCATTCTGACATTTTCAAAAACTATTTGTTTTGCTTTATTCAAATCCCCCCTCCTCCCCCTTCTCTCCCCAATGTCTTCCCCACCTGTTTCCACATCACGTCTTTTCACCCTTCCCTTACTACTTTTCCTCATCCCTTGGTTACTGGGAAGGTTTGAATCAGATGTCCCCAATAGACTCATGTGTTCTGAATGCTAGCTTCCTAGTTGATAGCAATTTGGGAATTGATCCCTTGCATGAGGAAGTGTATTGTTGGGGGCGGGCTTATGGGTTCATGGCCAGCTTCCCCTTGCCAGTTTTTGGCACACTCTCCTGTTGCTGTTTTTGGGCCTGATGTTGGCCAGGAGGTGATGTTCAGCCTCTACTCATGCCACATTTCCCCTGCCATCATGGAGCTTCCCCTTGAGTCTGCAAGCCAAAATAAACCTTTTCCTCCTATAAGCTTCTTTTGGTCAGGTGCTTTGTACCAACAATGAGAAGGTAGGTATAACAGTTACCATTATAGCTTCATAGGTTTTACCCACAATCATCCCTCTTATATATACATACTTATGGATATTACAAGTTTGGATCCCCATATCAAGGAGAACATGTGGTTTTGGTCTTTCTGAGCTTGGGCCACTTTAAGATAATTCTTATCAGGTCCATCCATTTCCAAGAAAAATTCATAATTTCATTTTCCATATGCTGAACAGAGTTCCATTGGGAATATGTACATTTTCATTATTCATTCACCTGTCGAGAGGTATCTAGGCTGATTCAACATGGGTTCATCATACCATTCTTTGCCTGCTTTCTTATTTGTTTGAATATTTTTATAATTAAAAATGGTGGGGTTTTTTTGTGAAGACCTTTTCCCAACTTCCCTTCCTACCATAATGCAATGAAGGAAATAACAGAAAAACTGATGGACGATAAGTTTCTGTAATGCTTACTTGTATGTGTCAAGTGAACTAGGCCATAGTGTCAAGATATTGGTCAAAGATTGTTCTGGATGTTTCTGTAAGCATAGTCTTTGTATATGAAACTGATGTTTCAATCAGTCAGCTTTGTGTAAAGCAGATTATACTCTGTAATATAGGTGGGCCTCATCTACTCACATGAAGATTTGCTTTGAGCAAAGACTCCCAGCAAAAGGAATTCAGCCAGGAGAAAGCCTTCTGACTGGAACCACGACATTGATTCTGGCCTTGGTCTCCACTCTATAGGCAGATCCTGCAGAGTTTCAACTTGCCAAGTCCCATAACCACATGAGTGAATTCCTTAATCGATCAAACTTGTGATCATCCTTGCTGCCTGTCCCTCCCTACTACCTACCTACACACACACACATCAACTGCCACCAACGACTTTTCAGCTATCTCATCCATCAGTGAGCAGGGTGTTTTCAAATATATCTACAACACATCTCCCTGTATTGTCAATTAGTGTTGGTTTTAGACCCTTAGCACATTCATAATAATCTGTGATTATTTTATTTGCCTCTTAATTTTTAGTCTTATTTTTACATGCCTTCACCAAAAGAATGTAATTTCCAAGAAACCGATGACTACATGCTTCTTTCTCACCATCTTCCTCCCAGCACTCTGAACTTTGTAAGTGGTGTTGACAGATTCTCTCAGTCAATACTAATGAGTGAATGGATGAATATTCTCAGAGCAGTAACCCTTGGCGAGTCCTTTGGAATCTTCACCCACCAAGTAGTCAGGGTTCAATGAGCCATACTATCACGGACCCATCTGAGTTATGACACACCCATAGATTTTCTTTCCCAGTGCTGATACAAGATCAAAGTCAATTCTCAACTGTGCCTCTCAATGAAGTCATTAAAACCAGTCACTAATAATCATCATGAGACACCAGCTGTGCTTGTGGTGTGTCTTCTACACGTCCACATTTCTCTATTTTGCATTTCATGTATTTCGGAGAGTAACACGAAACTTCTAGCTTAGAGAAACAGCAACGTCATAGACAAGTGTGCATTCTATGCAAGCTAAGCTAGTAACATCAGAAGAGAAAACACCTGCAACTTACATTACTGACAAATAAGTCTAGTTTTGCAAATGCCTCCATGCAAAAGGATGACACAGGAAGTATGAGAGAACTATTTCATGCATCCCTCCACCTCAGGGATAAAGAAGTACAAAAGTAAGGGCTGATGAAACTAGAAGATCTCAACTTTCTAAAGATTATTCTATCTATAACTCTAAAACAAATTGCTGTGTAATCCTAAATTTCATAGATCTTATAAAACAGGACCTTGGTGGCCGGATTTATAGCTTTTGATTATCTTCTTAGAAGAAAGGGGAAAAGAGCAATATTGAGCCTTTGAGGAGTTGATTAAGTCATCTGTAATCCCCAAAAGAATCCACTTCAGATAGAAATGTAGATGTTGAATACACATGAAAGGAAGTAGTGTAGCAACCCGATTATTGTAGCACTCAGGATCCTCCCAACAAAGATGCTTAGGAATCACCACTCTTTCATTGTCCTTAATAATCACTGTCTCAGCTGGGCATGACATCTTGGATTCATTTACAAGGGCAGGAGGCCCTGGCATGCCCATGTTCGTTCGTTCTCTCTCTCTCTCTCTCTCTCTCTCTCTCTCTCTCTCTATCTCTCTCCCTCCCTCCCTCTCTCCCTCTCTCATTCACTCTCTCTCTCTCATTCACTCTCTCTCAAATTAAAAATATATTTTTTTAAAACAATGCTAGAAGATACAGAGTTGGACAGCCCGATTCTTCTGTTTAGGCCAAATTCACTGAAAGTTTATAAAGATCTCAACTTGACAATCTTGAATACTCATAAAGGAGACACCTTCTAAGTAACTTGTTTTTTTAAAATCATCTACACAGTGTTTGCCCAGGAAGTCATGATTTATGTGGAATAGGACCTGAGAAGGGAAGGAAACACCTGCTTACTGTCCATGGTGAAACTGAAGCAGTGGGGATGGGGAATCCATGTGAAGACTTGGTGGACATAGTGGGCCAATGTTAACAATCTTCACACACTTCCTCTTCTGACTAGAAAGGGAAGAGTTAGTAATGAACCTACCCCCTTCCTGCAACTTATATTAGGGTACCTAATATCAGGGTACTAACCTTATATCAGGGTTCTCACCCCTCCACATCTTTAAGTCACCTGGAATTCCTTTTAGGTATTCATTTCCCTGCCACTGTCACGCCCATTCAGATTTAATTAATTTGCAGTGGGCCTTGGGTAATTGGTTTTTGTTGTTGTTGTTGTTGTTGTTTTAAGGTTTTCAGGATTGAAAGCCAGTGTAATTCAATTTGATCTACAGGTAAAAAGCTGATTCCATCATAAATATCCAACAAGCTTTTGTTATATCTCTTTGTAAAATCCTTCCTAATCCCTTTAGGGACTGGAGAATATAACTGCAGGAGGACCCTTGATTCCAATTCCCTATCAACTCTACCAATTTCAGTGGTTGGAAAACACTCCCAGGTGATATTTCCTTTCCTCCATAAGAGACTTGAATGGTGACCCTCCAAAAGATACGCTCATGTTCCTATCCCTGGAACCTGTGTGTGTTACCTTACTTGGATAGAGGGTATTTGCTGATGTAATTATGGATCTGAGATGAGGAACACTGCCTGGATTATAGTGAGACCTACATCCAATGACAAGAGACAAAGTGAGGGCAGAAATGCACAGAAGACAGAGGTAAAGATTGATAAAGAGGTAGAGTGATACAGTGATGGCCAAGGATGACCAGCAACCATCAGAGGGGCGAGGAACAGATTCTTCCCCAGAGTCTACAGAATACATGTGACGCCGATCACAACTGGACTTCAGACTTCAGCTCTTCAGGCTTAGACAAGGATAAATCTAGATTAAGACATGAGTGTGTGGTACTTTCTAGTGATAGCACAGACAAGGAATGCATCAACCAAACCTGCCTTTCTAATTTTCATCATTATAAAAGTTCCTCCTCATCATAAAAGTATGAGGTAGGGAGTTACATTTGGGAGATAGGGGAGGGCAAAGAAGTAAAGCATGAAGAAGCTGGCCTCTGGAGTTAGGAAGGCTTCAGTCTACTGTAAAGAAACTCCAGACACATGCACCACTTTGTAGGCCAACTAACAGCTTGGGGCAGGGGTGATGTGCCTTTCTGAGCCACTAATGCCTTGTCTATAAAACAGAGATGATAATAGTATCTACTCATCAGATTGCATCATGGGAAATCTGTACTTCTGAGGGGAAACAAATATTTTTGTAATAGCAACTATTATGGCCCAAGCAGAAGGAAGTGCTGGGTCAGATAGGGGAGCTTTCCTGGACCAACAGATTACCACTTAGTTGCAGGTCAGCTGGTGGGGTGGTAGCAGGAAGGACTATTCAGTCAGGCCTTTTGAACAGCTGGTAGGGAGAAACTGTCACCTTCTAACAACTTCATTTCTGAGCTCCAGCTGGCTCAGTCTTACTGCTAAGCACCAGCTGTAAACCAGCACTTGCTGAAATGTACAAATCTGCCTCTTTATTTAGTCTTAAACCAAGTGCTCTCCTCTTTTTAAGAAGCCCCTTTCTCAGGTTTGGTGTTGAGAAACTTTCAACTTGCCCACTCAGAGTGACCATGGCAATTTCACTTTGGATGAATAATGGGTCTTTGAGATTTTTCTCACTCCTATGGTCCCTGCAAGCAGGGACCACCAAGGCCAAGATGTATGCTTAGTGTGGCATGCCGTTTCTTCCCATGGGTTCCCACTGGCCAGCGGAGTCAGCCTCTGTCCTTACAGCATGGTCTGGAAGAAGCATCCCCAAGCCATTCAGGCAGCACAGATGACGTCACTGACAAGTCCACATGCAACAAGAAAATGCAGGGTCCTTGAAATCATTAAGAATTTCAAGGGGCTGGACAGATGGCTCAGCAGTTGGTGGCAAAGCCTGATGGACTAGGTTCAGTTCCCGAGTAGCCACATAAAGCCGAATACACAAAGTGGTGCATGTGTCTGGAGTTTCTTTACAGTAGCAAACAGCCTTGGCCTGCCCATTCTCTCTCTCTCTCTCTCTCTCTCTCTCTCTCTCTCTCTCTCTCTCTCTCTCTCTCTTTTCAAACAAAAAAATATTTTTAAAAAGGAATTCCAAAACAACAGGGCTAAAAATGTCAGTATGCAGTTAGTACAGTGCTTGCCCAGTATGCACAAAGCCCTAGGTTCAATGCCTAGCACAGCATGAACTGTGAAATAAAGTTCAGAATTTAAAAGATGAAGGCAGGTGATTCAAATTCAAGTTGGAGGCCACCGAGGGGTATATGAGACCCTGTCTCAAAAAAAAAAAAAAAAGAAAGAAAGAAAGAAAGAAACAAAGAAATCCCAAGACAGCAGCAGGGTCCTTCTCAGCCGGGAATCTGTGCCCTTGCATAGGTTGCTTGTCTGGGAAGCCAACCTTGACTCCAGGAGCCTAGTGGGTTTCCTTCTCCATCCTCTAGAAGAGACATCTCACCCCTCGATGCATCACTACTCTGCACCTCATAGGGAAATGCAGAAACTTCTCAAACATCTACTTGTAAGAAAAATTGCTAAAGAGATGTCTCCTTAAGTTTTCTCTCCCTCCAACCTCGTCTCTTACTACCTTTCACCCACTACAACCACCTTAGCTTCAACATAGCTCATCTGGGAAGCAATCCCAGATTGCTCCCAGAGTGGCTCAGTTCTTGATGAGAAGTGCACAGAGCTCTGCTTCCTAACTCTTGCTCAGGCCGGACTGGATTCTAATCATCTTCCTTCACCCATACCTGCCACCCTCCTCAGAGGTGAAGCTAGGGAAAGACCTCTGGTCCATTGATGGAATCTCTTTCCATCATCTTTCCAAGCCATCACTACCATTCCAGAATTCAAAGGGTCTTCATCACTCCCTGCCTTGGAGAAAATACCTCACATCATGCCTCTGAAGATGAAAGTCTTCACTCCACAGTTTAAATTTTGTCTTAGACACATAAAGAATGCTTTGAGATGCCAGGCATGGTGGTGCAGACCTGCACTCAACACTTGGGAGCCAGAGGCAGGAGGATTAGAAGTTCAAGTTCATCTCTGGCAAGTTTGAGGGCAACATGAGCTACAGGAGCCCTTGTGGCAAAGATTAAAAAAAAAAAAAAAAAGAATACTTTGGGGGAAAGAAAGAAAAAAATCCATTCACTGTTCTCTCGCCTGCTCTTTGTTTCTTTCAAAAATTTTCACTGAGATTTTTATTTGTAATCAATTTCATATCTCAAAGCTGAACAAAACCTTTTTGTTCCACTCTTCCCCCACAACAATCACTAGCAATGAGCAATTCAAGCACTTTAAATAAAGAGCAGATAATGAGTGTGGAATACAGAGTAGGCACATGCAGTATTAAGTGCTAAGTGTTAGTTCCCAGTTGTCACTGGTACCACCTGTGACACTAGGATGCCCTCACTGCCCCTCAGTTCTCTCCTTACTGATTCCAGTTATGACAGGATGTGTAAATCTTTGAACTATGAAAAAAATACATAACCTGAAGGAGGCAAAGGATTGGTCAGGTGAAGTCTTCTTGCACAGAAGAGTCAAAAAAGAAACTGCTGACCCTGCCCATCTGACATTACCATATAAGCAACAGGAAGTATTTGACATTAAACTCTTCCACAGATTGCTGTGGTTGATTAGGGCTGTGGACATTCAGCCATTTGTTTTTTTTTTTTTTTTTTTTTTTTTTTTAATTTTCAGAGATGGCAACTCGATGCAATACAATCTAGGAATCGGAATGCCTACTTGATTTTTAATCATTTGTATTGGGTCTCTTCCATTCATACAGCTAGACAAGTTGCTATGGTAACCCTGTGAACCAAGCAGAATCACAGAATGAGAGTTTGGGAGACACTAGTCCAGAGTCATCAACTTGCAAATGAGGCCCAGAGAGGTGAAGCCGGTTTCTCGAAATATCACGGCCAATTAGTGGCAAAAGGAAGCTCTGAGTGTTCCAGGCTTCTTTCCTCCACATGGGGCAGCTTTCTTTCCTTCCATAACATTTGTCAAAATATGTGAAGAATAACCCATCTTCATGGAGAAATTAGTGCATGAAGAATTATAATTAAGGAAAATATCAAAGGTTAGATAAAATCTTGAATAGAGCCGGTTTTTCCCTGACTTTTGATCAAGGATAATGAAACCTTTAAAAGAGAGATGTCAAATGAAGGTGTTTGTTTCTTTGGCATTACCATTTGGTGATTCTCCTAAGTCCATTATTCTTAAAACTCCCTTCATAGGATCCCACTGTAAACTTGAAACATGTCTTTTTCAGTGTTTTCTTTTATGCTAACAGCTCCTGGTTCATGCTTTATTGTTATTGCTTCAACATGATCTTCAAGCCTCAACTTATTTGCAAGTATAATTTGGTTCTCTAAAACACCCAAATAACACGTCAAAAAAGACAAAAAGGAAATCTTTTAAGTAGCTCCTGTCTGACTTCTTTATGCTCGTTATCATTTGCAAAGGAGAAAACATCACCAGCTTTAATCTCCCGATTAAGGAATCCTTTGTCTTAGTAGGTGACATCAACCCTAGATGACTCCCTGGTTATTGTTAATGCAACGCTGACACCGCTGTAGTTAAAGTTCTACCAGGACCTCACCACAGATCTCATGCTAGCATCTTTACAAAAATAAATCATTTATTCTAAATCAAGCCTGCCAGAGATCTACTGATAAACCCCAGTATGCAGGGGAGGAGAGTAAAGCTCCGAATACTTTCCGAATTTGCCAAGGTCTCATAATGAGTGGCAGACGGCTCTGAAGGGAGGAAAGTGGACTTACTATGAATCCTGACTCCATAACACTCCACAAGCAAGGGTAAGTCAGCTCATGACACTTACCTATACCCAGCTGGGCCAGGAGCCGCTGAAGGATTCACAACTCCCCGATTTTAAATATGACAAAGATGAGTCAGAGGCTCAAGGGGAGTTCACAAAAGCAAGGGACAAGGCACTAGCAGCCTTGCTGGTCAACTGTCGTATCAACAACTTACATCCTCCGCCCCCCCCCCCCAGTACTGACAAGTGTGGTGGTTTTAAACACATTCCCACTCTCTTTGGCTCCAAAAGTAGAACCTAATCGCTTGTCCCTTGAGCATGGGCTACAATGAGTAACAAAAGAAGGGGACAGAAGAGATAGCGTATGACTCTCCGGATTAGGTTTTAAACAGAACTGTGGCACCTCCCTGCACACTACAGATATCCTGCTCTCGAGAAGCTGCTGTGTCTTAAACATTCAGGAAGCCCTGGAGGCTTCCTTCCACAAGGATAGGACTTGAGGTCTCCTGCCATCCGGGAGGTGACTCTACCCACCCACATTCTGCCTGCAGCCTCATGGGAGACCCTCATCTAGAACGACCCAACCAAGCCACTCCTAAAGTCCTGGACTCCAAAAATAGTGAGAAGAATATTTGTGCTTCTGAATTTAGAGGTGATTTGTGTTGAAGCAACATGCTCCGATTCTAAATTCTGTCCTTTCTGTGACAAAGCAAAACTGGAAATGGCCATGGTTACAAAAGCCACCATAAGCAATGAGCCAGACATCCCGTTTGGTTCCAGCTCACTAAGAACACACTCTGGAAGTAAGAGGACCAGAGGGCATTCTCCTTACAACCTTGGCCCCTGCTCAAAAGAGGATTCAAAATTGCTCCTTAACCAGCTCCAATGTGAGGTATGAGAGAGGAGGGTGAGAATCAGGCCCCTAAGAGTACACAGGGAAGATGTGATGTCTTACTTTCCTGTGATGATAACCTGGACTCTGCTAATGTCCTCCATTACTAACTTTTATACTTCAGCAACTGAAAGGATGTATTCCTGAGGAGTGAGAAGTCAATTATTTCTTCGTGTGACTTTTCCTTCCTCAAACTGATGAGTAAATGGTGTGGTGCATTCAGGATGTAAAGGGCAAGAACCTCCCTTTGGAAAACCAAGTATTGCCCTACAAGGTCAAGATGATCCATGAACACTAAAACTAAAAAAAATAAATAAATAAATAAGAAAAGCTAAGAAGCAAAATGTCAACAGTGTTCCAACATTATGGGGATAAAACACATGTAGGGACTTGTCAACCAAAATGCACTTTTCTTTCGCTAACACTAGTAAGAGGGAAGCTTAACCTAAAGAGCAGAAACCGTCTGCTCTACTGACAGCATTACCTTCATAAAGATAATGCTCCCCCTTTGGTAATGCTGCTCATATCACCACAGCAGCTACTGATGCAGCTCACATGTGAATTACTATGGAACCCACCTCAACAACAGTGACTTTCCCTGAACCAGATAGCAACTGAGCTGCCGAGCTCAGGAGAACAGGACACACATGGCTTACCCAGCCCCGTGCGGGCCCCAGTCTTGTCTCTGGGGTGCTTTCTCTTCCCTTGTTGCTTCAGGTAGGGAAGGCCTCCTGTGGTTTCCAAACAGAGTTTCTTGTTGCTGAAGAGGAAGAGGACAGCCAGGAGAACAGCAAACACCCCAACGGCAGGTAAGAAGCTGATGGCTTCAGGAGTGACTGTCAAGAGAACACAAAAAGAAAAACATTACCACCATTACACCACGCCAACTTCTGGTTCTCACAAACAACCCAATCTGTTCAGAACCTTCACTTTTACTCATTAAAATAACAACTGCTGTCAGAATGATTTGGGACATAAACTTTCAGGCCCTAAGTATGGATGAGAATGGCAAATACCTTTGAAATACTAGGGTAGAAGAAGAATCTCTTCATTTATTAATGCTTCATCCAGAGTCCACCGTCTTTGCTTTCAGTTAAGAATTCTCTTTTGATGCACTCATCTGGGGGAAATTGATTCTTCTCACTTATTTCTTGCCTCACGGCTAATTTTAAAAATGATTTTGTTTTGCTTTCAGTGTTTTTAATTTCTTTAGAATGCTAGTTTAGAGATTGGTTGGGTTGTATTATCATTGTTAAATATGAATTAATCAATAGATAACATAAAAATATACATTTTTATAGATTGTAATGTATATACAAATTGCGTAAAGCTTGAAAATATGCCAGGCTAGTGAAATGGCTTAGTGGGAAAGAGCACTTGCTGATCAAGCATGAGGAGCTGAGTTAATCTGCAGCACCCATGTTAAAAAAAAAAAAACAAAAAAACTGGGCATATCAGTGAATACCTATAACCCCAGCACTGGTGGAGGGAGGCAGAAACAGAAGACTCAATGAGGTTTGCTGGTCAGCCAATCTAAGTACAAAACCGAAGCTCCAGGTTCAGTGAGAGACTCTGTCTCGAGGAAGTAAGGTAGAATAGCAGTACAGAAGAACACCTGATGTCCTCCTCTGGACTCCATGCACATCTGCACACACACCAAAAATAAAAAGATGGGGCTTTCTTGGTAAGGTACTTGGTGTGCAAGTGTGAAGACATGAATTCAGATCCCCAGGATCCATGCAAATGCTGGATGTGGTGCTGTGCATCTGAAATCTGGTCCTTGGGAGGTAGAGACGGGCAGATCTCTTGGACAAGCTGATTAGCTAGTCTAGTTGAATTGGTGTGCTCTGGGTTCAAGGACAAATCCTGTTTTAATAAGTAAATTCAAAATTGCTCCCCCACCACCCAACATGGACAATCCACTTAACCAGATCCAGGAGGTCTACGCCACTTGGAACAGGCTCCTATGAGCTCAGGATTGTGCCCCTCCCCCCACCACCCAGCCAAGATGTGTATAGGCCACTCAGCAAGAGCCAGGAAGACCAGGCCACTCAGCAAGGCCCCTCCCCCCAAACTTGAGTAGACCACCTGAAGCAATCCAGGCCCAGACCAAGTGAGTTATGGGAGTATTGAAGCCCCAGACCACCTAATAGAGCTACTGTTACTTCCTTGGCAAGATAAATGGATTATCTCCAGATGGGAAAGCCTCAATGCAAAACAAATAATATAAGAAGGGCTGGAGAAATGGGTCAGCAGTTAAGTTATTAAGCCTGCAGGCCCAAGTTCAATGCCTTGGTCCCCATGTAAAGCCAGATGCACAACCCTGTGCATCTGGCATTCATTTGCAAAGGCAGGAGGCCATGGCATGCCGATTTCCCATTCTCTCTCTCTCTCTCTCTCTCTCTGCATGTCTGCTTGCAAATTAATAAATAGAAATAGTTTTTAATTCTAAATTTAAAAAAATTCTAAACCACCCAAGAAGAGTGGGCATACAGATCAAAAAGTCTCTCAAATAACTATGCTTGTCCCTTTTAGTCCAAGATGCTCCTCTCACTTGTGATTGGAGAAAGTTTTCTTTTACAGATGGCAGAAAATACTGGGGAGAGCCAGGATCCATCAATACAACAAGAAAGATAGACGACCACCTACCACAAGACATGTCACCTCTACCACATCTGCCAGGGTCCAGGAAAATGATGGATCTCGGAATAATTACACTAAGTGAGAAAAATCCAGACTCACAAAGACAAATACCTCATTTTCACATAAGTGATGGGCATAATCAACTACTCTCTGATTGGATATGAGGCCCTCTCAGTTAAAGGGAATTCATAGATGCTTGGTACTGAGAACACAGTCAAAATCCTATGACCCTAAAGGGAAGCTTCCACTATTCTATGGCTCAAAGAAGAAGTTATGCTCATCAAAATGTCTTCTAAATATCTGTTTATCTCTTTTGATCCTTCTAGGCTGGCAATCTGCTTTCTACAGATGGCGGCATATACTGGGGAGATCCATATTTATGACAAGAAAAGAAAGCCAACAGCCTAGCATGAAACATGTCATCTGTATCACATCCACCAGGGCCCATGAAACATTACAGAGCAATGGGCAGATTAAATATGAGTGCTGCTCTCACTGCAAGCCTGAGAGCCTTCCACGGGAAGACGACGACAGACAATGAGGAGACTCAAAATTCATCAAAGCAGAAAATCAGAGGCTTCTGAGAACTCAACACTAAAATGCACATACCATTGTGGAAGAGAGGGCAGAAAAAGCAAGATCCACAGAGTGGGAGGTGTACTGTGGGGCACTATGCTGCCAACAAGAACCAAACGGCACATTCGTGACCCCATGTGATACCAACACCGGCCTCAATGGAATGGGGACAGGAGAAAGGAGACAAAGAAAGGATAACTTGATGAGAATATGACCAATTTACAGTATGTCCCTAAATTAAACTGCCCAATAAAAATTATTTTTAAAAATAAATGGTTATTTTCCAAAGTTCCCATGCACTAGCCAACAGGAATGTGAAAAGGTGTTTGTCATCACTCATCACTGGGGAAATTCAAAACCACAAGAACCAGATCAAACCTGTTAGCATGGCTATTACCAAATAGTATAAATGTAAACAAGTGTTGGGGATGACACACGGTAAAGAGATGTCTTTTACAATGTTGAAGGGAATGTAAATCCCTACACCACTAGGAAAATCAATACAGGGCTGGAGAGATGGCCCAGCAGTTAAGGCACTTGTCTCCAGTGCCTAAGGCTCCTAGTTCAATTCCCCAGTACCCACATAAACCAGACCCACAGGTGGTGGCCCTGGTGCGCGCGCTCTCTCTCTCTCTCTCTCTCTCTCTCTCTCTCTCTCTCTCTCTCTCTCTCTCTCTCTCTCTCTCTCTCTCTCTGCTTGAAAATGAATAAGATATTTTTTAAAAAAGAAAGAAAATCAATACAGAGCATTCCTTAAAAAGTCAAAGTGGAAGGGGCTCGGGACATGGCTTAGTGGATAAAGCATTTGCCACTCAAATGTAAGGACCTCCGTTTGGATCCTCAGAGCCCACTTAAAGTCAGACACTGTAGCAGGCATCTCTAATCCCAATGTGCCTCTGAGATGAAAAGGGAGGCAGAGACAGGAGAAATGTCGATAAGCTCATGGGCCAGGGCAATAGTAAACAAACAAACAAAAAAAAACCCCTACCTCATAAAGGTGATTGGTGAAGACTGACACCAGATGTCTTCTTATTCCCACACATGCGCCATGACATGCATGTGCCAGCACTGGACACATATACTACACACCAGAAAAATTCAAAGCTCAATATCCATCTGATCTAGTAACCCCACCTATAGATGCGTGTTCAATAAAATTGAAATCTGGGCTTTAAAGTGATACCTGTCCTCCCAGGTTCATCACCGCATTATTAACAACAGCAAAGATCTGGAATCGACCGAAGTGTCCATCAGTGGATGAATGGGCAGAAATATAATGTTGTAGTCGGCTCTGTCATTGCTGGCACAAAGAACCTGACCAAAAGCAGTTTGTGGAGGAAAGGGTTTATGTTGGCTTAGAGATTCCAGGGGAGGCTCCATCATGGCAGGGAAAATGATGGCATGAGCAGAGGGTGGACATCACCTCCTGTCCAACATCAGGTGAACAACAGCAACAGGAGCGTACCAAACACTGGCAAGGGGAAGCTGGCTATGACCCCCCCACAAGCTCGTCCCCAACAACACAGCTCCAACAAGGTTCCAATTCCAAAATTGCCATCAGCTGGAGTTCAAGCATTCAGAACACATTAAGTTTATGGGGAACACCTGGATCAAACCACCACAATATGCAATCAACAGAATAATGGGGTATTTTTTTAAATTAGCCTTGAAAGCATTATTAAAAGGGCATGAATTTTATACTATGTTAATTTTAACTAAAAGCAATAAGTTTTAAATTCCAAGAAAATTTTAAAAGAGTAGAATGAAATATATGAAAAAAATCCCATTTTTTAAGATTTAGTTTGAATGTGACTATCTTCATGATTGAACATTCTGTAGTTTTATTATTTTATTTCTACATTTTTAAAATGTAGAAATTTTAAAATTTTATTATTTTATTTCTACATTCTGTAATTTTATTATTTCTACATTTAAAATTAAAAATAGAGCTTAGGTACTATAGTAATCGTGAGAACTGTAGTCAGCACAGCATTACAATTCCTACGCAACACTGTGCGCAGCAAGCCAAGAGTTCTACCAGAGCAAGCCAAAGCAGGGTTGATGTTTCACGTGGGTTAAACAAAATTAGAGGCTTTGCAAGAGAAATGTTCAAGGCATTTTGCATCCCAAATACATAAATGCTATAGTGAAGAACAAGTATCACATATATCATCTGCTTTAGATGACAAGGACACATATGTCATGAAACTTAAGTGCCATCTGTAGAGGAACTCATCTAATTATTCCAGTAATTACTACGTGGGAAATCAGATGGCTGTGAAGTGCGGTCACATAGTTCATGTTGAACACTTCCTCAAAGTTAGCCGTATCTCTGACAAGTCACTGGAAAGCCCCATCTGTTGGTTTCAAGCAAGTGTTCAAGCAAAGGAAGGCGCACAGAGAAGTCTCTTGTGACAGACTAGATGTTCATAATCTCCACTCCATAGTTGTTTACAGGGTTAAGGTGGTGGTTTGAAGTAAATGGCCCCAGAGCCTCAGATATTTTTGATTAAGCTTCCTACTTAGTCTCCAGGAGGCGGAGCCATGATGGAGGAGGTGTGTCACCGGGAGTGGATCTTGAGTACAGCCTACTGTGTGTTCAGAGCCACCTTGAGCTCTGGCTGATCTCTCTCCACTTTGGATGTGTGATGAAGTGAGCCAGCTTCCTCCACAGTGAAGAAGTGTCCCCTCAAAACTGTAAGCCTGAAATAAACCTTTTTTGACCATAAGCTGCTTTGGGTCTGATGTTTTGTCCCCACAAACAGAAACTAACTGCAACAGTGCAAAATGAATGGAATCTGCAGGTCAATACACAACATGGGGCCTGTGACTAGCAAAAGACTTATCAACTGAAGCCATCTGACTCACATGAACTTGAAATAAGATGAGAGAATGCTGCTGTCATAATGTTTACCAAAAATGGCAAAGTAGAAACCAGAATTAGAAGAGCAATGACAACAGAAATAAGGTTAGAATCCTATCTCAGATATAAATGTTCCCAGCACCACACTGAGAAACATGAAGAATCTCAAAACCTCCCAAGGATCAGAGTCTATTACAGAAGAGGTGGCAGAAAGATTGTAAGAGCCAAAGGAAGGGTAGGACTGCTTACAATGTAATCTTCCAGACACAAAAAGTCCTTGATATTCATAACTTTGCAGTGCCCAACACTATCTACATAAGACCTGCATAAGAAAAGGAAAAGTTGATGAAATCATAACAAAATAGAGACTAATTGAGAGGGGGAGGGGATATGATGGAGGGTGGATTTGAGAAGGGGGAGGAGGGGGAATTATCATGGCTTATTGCCTCTGTGTGTGTGTGTGTGTGTGTGTGTGTGTGTGTGTGTGTGTGTGTGTGTGTGTGAGATATGGAAGCTGTCGATCAAAAGTTAAAAAAAAAAAAAAAACACAAGGAAAGCCCAAGACCAATCTAAACCTCCCATCATTAACTATGCTAAAGTCTTCCTGTCAGGGAATGAGTCCTCAGTCTCATTCATCCCTTTCAGAAGTGGTGTTCGTTTCTTTGGAACATTTCCTATGATGTTTTCTGTTTTCAAGTGTGGTCCTAGTTTGCCTTAGGATGTTGTTATTTCCTAAGCATGTCCACATCCTCCACTGGGAGTCCATCTACCGAAGAACCCAGTGAGCATCTCAGGGAAGCCATGAGCAGAGGACAGGTGACCTGAGCACAGCAATGTGCTAACACTCATGTGGACACAAACCCAGAAAAGGAGGTCACCATAAAAGCTGTCATGTTGAGTATCAGCAACTTATGCTAAACAAGGAGATATTTTCAAAGGCAGCCTCAGCAGCCATGAGAGTTGAGACACTACAGCTCAGAAATCTTCAGGAAAAAGAAGCCAGCTGCTGCCTCCAGCTGCATTGGTAACTGTGAGTGTCATCAACAATAGATGAAGCATTAAAGAGAGCCATAGAGAGGGAGAGAGGAAAGTGTGTGAGTCAAAGACTTAGTCTGCAGTACAAGAGAATGCCCCAGAGACCCCAGCAGTAATTGGCGGGCATTACATTAGAGTTGGACTTTTCACAGAAAAGATCAAAAGAGTTTTTGGACCATTTCTGCACCTTTAGGCCAGCATGATCATAGAAATGATAGCTTATATTCAGACTTTCTTGGCAGTCAACAAAAAAGAACAGAAGGTTAGAAATTAGAACCTTCCAGAGCTGAATACCCATATGCCCACCTCTATACAGCTACCTCAGTATACAGATCCAAACTAGCTGTACAGTTAGGTTCAGTTATACCTAGCTGTTCATACAACCAGCTTCAAATTTAAATAAACTGCTCTATAATTCTTATAAAGAGCTGACCATTGAAGACTCCACATGCTTGGGCTGCAGGTCACAGAGGAATCAAGCTGGAGCTGAGCTGGAAGCCTTCACCCTGTTAACTAGCTGTCAGAATGCTGAAAAGATCCGTGAAGACTCTTGGGAGAAAAAAAGTCATCAATGGTCCATAACCAGCAATAGATACTGTAAGCTCTATTGCTGGCCAGTCAGGCCAAATAATGGTGGCATGTCTGTTATGGGAGAAACCAAAGCTCTCTGATTGCACTGGAGGCCCACTCCATAAGAGGGTATTCCTACCTGGTACTGAGAACCTAATGAAAAGCCTAAAGGGGAACTACTACTGTTGTCTGGCTACATGAGTATATTATGACCATGGAACTGCCCTCTGCTTACTTATGCATGTGCCCATATACTAAATGCTACTTGCAGTTTGGGGTAGAAAAGCTTCTCTATGCAGATGGTGGTGATGACTGGTGGGATTCAAAACTCACCAAAGTGCTGAGAAGCAATAGTGGAGTGTTCAGCACTAAATGAAACATCTCTGTCACACCCCCTAAGGCTCAGGGACTATTGCAGAGGAGATGGTGAAAAGAATGTAAGAGCCAATGGAAGGCAAGGACACAAAGTGACCTTGATATTCATGATCTCACAGTTGCTGACACTACCTACACAAGACCTTTATAATAGGAGGGGGGAAGGATGACGTCGAAATAGAAGAGAAACTCATAGGAAAGAAGAAGGGATTCGATGGAGGGGGGATTTGAGAGAGGGAAAGGGGAGGGTGGTGGGAGGGACTATGATCACGGTATATTGTTCATATTTATGGAAGTTGTCAATAAAGTTTTTTTAAAGAATTCTAATTATTGACAGTAAATGTGTTAATAAAAAAGAATTCTTTAAAAAAAATAAGAAGTTTATTTTCTCCCCCTTTCCTGTGTTACTTGGAGGCACATTATGTTGTTCTAAATTTTGGACTAATTAGGGGTGATAACCTCAATAGCCTTCACAGAGAGATAATCCTTTTCCTAAAAATTCCTAGGACTGTGAAATATATAACATACATATTTAAAGTGAGGAAAGTGGGTAACTCCACTTAAATTTTCTTCCCAGTAATAGCTAACAAGGATATGTTAACTACATGTTCAAACAAATTCTCTGGAAGTGAAAAATAGATCCTTCAAAAAATAGGGGGAGAAAGTGGCTTAATGAAACCTAAGTGAGATTTTAACATGTTCCAAAATAAAACATGGCAACATATGGAGTTACTAGCAACCAATCATCTCTCAAAGCACTTGAGAATGCAGCATTTGTGGGGGTGCATAGGGTGCTATCTTTAATATAGTAATATATGTGTGCTGAAATGTGTCCATCTTCTGAAAATTAAGTAAGCTATCTGCTTTACATGTTCAAATATAAATCCCCACTTAGTGTGTATGCATACAGACACACACACACGTCTACAAAGCCGAGAATTATCAGCAAGCTTGCTCTCTTTTCCCTTAATATTCCAAGATGTAGATTTAGAAGTAGCAGTAGGAACTGGGAGATAAGCAACAATGGGCCCATCAAGGGAAGCTCTGAGGCCTTGATACTTTCCTCATCATCTGAGTGTCTCCGGAATTCTCCACCCAAGTACTCCTCATCTTCCCAGGAGGAAAGAAAGAAAAAAAAGCAAAAGGAATGAGATGATTTTACCAGTTTTTAAAGCCACAGCCAGCATTTCTGGATTGTCAGACTTTTAATCTCATGTCCATGTCGAAAAATTGAACAATATATGGGCCTTGTACAATTGATGCCCTTTTCTAAAGAAACTTAACCGGTGAGTATGAAAACATCACTTATTGTCACTTGATGTTATGAATATATGCACAATATACATGTGTCATGTAGATTTTGCCGAGATAATTTTCTAATCAATTGGAAAAATTTAACTTTTAAGTGAAAGGAGGATATTTTTATAAAAGAGAGCCATCCAGAGACAAGTCTACTGCAGAAAGATAAAACATCTTAGAAGAAATATCTGCAACTTTCTTCAACTATCCAAAACAAATACATTTGGAGAACATTTGGAGTGAAATATAATTTTGATTTGTTTGTGACTTCTTTATTTTTCAACTCGCAAAATACTGCCCACATAGTGAGACTGAAATTTCAACAGAACTGTTTTTTCACAAATCCAATACCCCTTAAAAATAAACCAATTTCTTGTATCCTAAAACAACTCAATATCAATAATTATGAAATCCTTCATATTTTAAGTCTTGGTCTCACAAAATAATATATAGAGTTAGGACATTCCTAAAAAAACAGAAATTGGAAATCTAGAATTGGAAGATTTAAAGACCTTTAAATTCCAAATTTGATACATGACACATTTTCTTGTGTTCAGAAAGTTAGCTGTCCACAGACACAAGTTCACCTTGTTACTAAGGATTTATTTGCTGGGAACATCAAGATCCGCTGACATTTCAGCCATAAGCAAAACAAATGTCCAGTCCTAACATTGAAATCAATTATCCAGTGTTCATGTCCATCCCGAGTCCCAGACCATGAGACAGCCATTTAGGCGACAACAACAAAAAAACTGTCATGGCGAGCAGGTGTTTTCTACCAACGGCACTTCAGGAGAATAACATCGGAAGAGGAAGCATCTCCAGAATTGACTTCTGAATAAAACCCTCTTCCCAAACAGAGAGGATTCTAATCAATTCTCAGATTTCTCTACTAAAAGTATTTACTGATTCTTTTTAATTACAAAAGAAAAAAAAGACAGCATAAATTGTCTGTTTTACTGTCTGTGCTAATTTCATTTCATTATATCCTTGGAGTAAGCTATTATTTTCCTGCTGGTTCCCATGGCATTGTGCATTATCAGCTGCTAATTGTCTAGCATTTGCAGAGGACTGTGAACCAAGTAGGCTGCTGCGTGGGCTGAAGTTCTAGGGGAAGCTGAGCAGCGAGAGGATTCAGGATTGGTATTATTGTGACACATTAGAAAATTTCCACCCACTTACGTGCCCACATCGCTCTGCTGCACATCATCGGTACCCAGAGGGGTTGTGCACTGAAGCATGGGAGGCCATCTGTACCAGGCACCCCACTTGGTGATTATCATTGCACATCAAGGGAAGATTACACGGGGCCAGGCGGGTGCAGCTGTGAAAGCCAGAGGTCTGGGTCCATATGGCATATGTGATTGCTGATCTTAAAACAGCTAGGACAGATTTGCTTAAAAGGTTGACTTCCAGCCTTGAGCACAAGTACCTGACTCAGCCCAAGGACTCTCTCAAGCTTCCCCCAGGTACACTGCCAGAAACAAGGCCAATTTAGAGATCTAAGCAATTCTTAAGATATAAACAAGCTGGAGACTTTAAATAGATTTTGACATGCAATGCTCCTTGAAATTTTCCCAATGGGGGCTTGGATATAGGGAGCTAATTGCATTTGACCTTATGAATGCAGAAAGTGCAAAACAAAAATCCATTAGAACAGCCCAAACAACGTGCAACACTGTACACATGTAGGTCAAGAGGGAGCTGTAAAAGTCTCCAAATTCACAAAGCAGACAGGTGGATGTAAGTGGAGCAGAAGGTGGCTTTTATTCAGTGCTCTGCAGGCCTGTGTTGAAATGTCTTGTGAAGCAAAGCTCTGGGTTTACAACACACTGTGCACTGATCACTTTTACCCAAATATGAGGCCTCCTTGGGTACAGACAGCCCTTGAAAGATCAGAATCACAAGGAACTAAATTTCTTTTAGGGGTTACCCAGGAGCATTCTAATGGGAAAAATGAAAGCTATAGGATGGCTTCAAGCTGTATCCTAGGAGACCACCATCATCCAATCCTGTTCAAGGACTTCATAGCTAAAGAATATGATATTCAAAATCTACATATATGTGTTTGCTCTCTTTAACTGGTTCACTCTAATTAAACCAGCCACAGGCTGATAGGCAGAGAAGTATCCCAGACATAAGAGCACTTGGCCCAGAGGTTCTGGTCCACTTTTGTACTACCCAACCCGATAACAAGGGTGATGTGAGGGAGGGTTCTGTTTCAACTGCGTGGTACCAAATATTTGTGATAAATCAGCACACCAGTTTTATTTTATAATGGCTATTCCTGGCCCACCTCGAATCTCACAGTGGATCTCCTTGCCACAAGATCACAAATCAAAAGGTCTGGTGAGCAATGAAGGTTGTATCTTCTCAAGGCCTGATTTCCACCTGTCTACTTCAAGGATCATCATTGGGGGATGACTCAGCAATCTTTACCCAAGGAGTCACTCACTCAAATCCTAGATGTTAAAATATGAACACCCAACCGGGCAAAGCCAGAACTCACACTGCATCATCTCCTTACCTTCAACGTCACTTTCTATGTGCCTAAGTTGTTGGCAGCGCCATCGGAGCCAGCATCCCACTTCCTGTCACTATGAACCCTGTCCAAGCGTCACTCCTCCACTCACCCTTCAGAGTGGTTAGGTTCATCATGCTTTGGGCTTCGCACTGTTCCCATTTGATAAGTCTTGCCTTCACACAGTTTATGTATTCTCATGTCTCTATCTATGCCCAAGAGCTGCACATATGTGTCAACAGGCCAACATTCTCAAATGATATATCTCTATGATGTCCCACGGGCATTCTCAGTAGTTTGTTAGTATGTTTAGGACATCAACCTCTTCAAAAATCCTCGGAAACTTCCTACATCTCCACCAGTGCATTTCTGGTGTTTTCTTTGAGTTAGTCATTTGCCATTCTGAAGCCAAACGGAGGGACAGCCACCAAATTCAAGTTGTCTTCTTTCTTCTTCCCCCTCATTCAACTTTTTAAGTTGTTTTTTTCCTTTAAGCCTAGTCTAAGTTTCCAGTTCTTTAATTTCTTAGTAATGTAATTTGGGTCTCTGATGAAAGGTGCTTACCTGGCTAAGTGACTCTGATGGCCTTACGAAACAGGAAGATTCAGACACAGATGGTTTCCTGAACAGAGCTAAACACTGAGTCACGTACATGTACACACTCTCCTCAGAATACTGCCAGCTCCACACAACTCTAACCCATTCTCCTCGTCCCTGGTAGAATTAGCAATGCACACCAAGGACTGCTCATGCACAAAGCTTCCGGAGGTAAAAAGATGAAACTTAGCACATTAGAACATTTTAAAGTCTTCCCAAGTCAACCCTAGCTCACTTGCTATTCTGGCTTCTACGGATGCCCCCAAAGTCCTCACTGCTCGGTTTCTCCAGATTCTTCACTGCTCTCCAAACACACTAAGTACTGCTAAACCTCTGTGCATTTTCTCATAACTGCCCACCTCTGAAGTAAACTTTTCCAACAGGCAAAGTACTACTCATCTTCTAAGGACCCTCTGAAAGGCCAACTCCCCTACAAAGCCTGTTCTATGCCCACAAAACAAAGAAGTACTGTGCCCTTTGCACAGGGCTTATATCTTAATACCTTGTGAATTTAACCATCTGTGGTCCCCACTAGACTTGTTACTGAATCCAGAGATAGACAGCATCATCTTCGATCATCCTCATGTCCTTGAGGTGAGGCCTTGCTCATAAGAGACCCATAATCTATGCTGGTATAATTGAATTAGAAATTACAACATACAAGGTTAGATTTTATTTCCTATTAGTTGATATGCAATAACCCTGTCAGTGAAGGTCACTGGATTGGATGGAGTTATATAAATCTCTGGAGGGTTTCTTCAGAAAATGAACCCCATGTGCGGTATGTTCTTGTTGGCTCTCACAAACTAATGGCTCTGCTGCTCTTGCCCTCTGTGTTAGGTCCATTGTGCAAGCCGGTAATTCAAAGGAACCCTAGAAGACCTCAGACCAGGAATGTAGCTCAGTGGTAGAATACTTGCCTATCATGTGCAAGGCCCTGGGTTCATCTCTAGCACCACAGAAAAGGGGGAACTAGGGAAGTGTCTGAGCAGTTAAAAGCACTTGCTTGCAAAGCCTGCTAGTGTGAATTCAATTCCCCAGTGCCCATGTAAGGCCAGATGCAAAATGTGTCGCATGCGTCTGAAGTTCATTTTCAGTAGCAAGAGGCCCTGGTACATGTGTGCATGCACACACACAAATAAATAATATTTTTTAAAGATTGCAGTCCAGGGCTGGAGAGATGGCTCAGCAGTTAAGGCTCTTGCCTAAAAAGCCTAACAACCCAGTACCCACATAAAGCCAGATACACAAAATGGTATATGCATCTGGAGTTTGTTTAAAGTGGCTGGAGGCCCTGGTGTGTCCATTCTCTCTGTCTTTCTTCTATCTCTCTCTTTGCTTGCAAACAAACAAATATTCTTTTAAATATTGCAGTCCAAAGAGATCAACAGATGTGCCCCAAAATCCAGCATACCCACCAACAGGGCAACAGAGCTGACTGCAGCCCAAGTTCCCCGTGCATTCTGACTAATTTTATCACACTACTCTGTTTTTCCCTAAAGTCCTCTTCCACAGCATGGTAGGATCTTTGCAGGTCTGTTTTTGCAGGTCTGTCTTCCTCCCCACAAAGAACTCCAACCCCTCATCAAGTGAGGAAGCCAATGCATGCGTCCCTGGGTGAGTACCAGTAGCATCTGCTTGAATACTTGTGATGGCTGGGAAGTCACCCCTCCATTCTCCGTTCAGGTCTTCTTATAGACACTCTTCCTCCTCCAAGAAAGCCAGGCCAACCCTATAAATATGACAATAGCTCTATGCCTTCCAGATTTTTTTCTCTAACCTAAATAATGGTAGTTTCTCCAAGCATTCCTCAAAGCATATGGTCGTGACTCCCCCATCTTCGCTCCTTTTCCCTCACAACATAGAACCTAAATAGCTTTTGATCTTGGGAAGAGAAGAGACTGAGGGTCTTTGGAAGAATGGCCCTTGGTGCCTAGTTCTCTAAATTTTTGGTGCCAATTTCCATGGCCACCAGCTCTGTAGGAGGTCTGTACAGAATTATACAGCAGAACCCATCAACAGAAAACATTACTTGAAAGTATTTTCAAACAATTTATGTTTGTTAGTGACGAAGGAAGAGCCACCATAAGCATCTAAGCACACTGATGCCTAAGTATCTGAGGAAAATAAATTGAAGATCACATATTCTGGAACACAAGCTGATCAAGCCAAAAGGAAATCAAGACATTCTATCCTCCTGTTTTTCTCCTTTCAACAACCATTGCTAGACCAGGCAAGCACGTCCTCAAGCAAAAATATCCAGTACATGTCTCTGATAGGACTGCAAACATCACAACTCCCGTCGAGATTCTGTTCAGAATCCTACTGTGAAGAGAAAAACAAAAGAAGAAATGTGTTTCTCAGCTTATCTCATACTTCTCCCAGCTCCACTTTCATTATTTAAACCTGGCAGAGTCACAGTTGGATAACACTGCTGATATTTCCACTCAAGATTGACTACAGCCCATTCTCCAGCATGAGAAACCAGCTTCAGATGACTCCCTCAATCACTTAACCATTTATCGGACATCCACTCATGGCTGGAGCTTGATGTCTAACTCCAAGAAGTTTAATAAAGATTTTCCAAAGAAGCCTCCATGCATGGGAAATTTATTCCATTCAAAATAAGACTTACAAAAGAAACTCCAAAAACTGCTTTTACAAGAGAATGAGAGAGACTTAGCAAGAAGCATTCCAGGAGCTGTGGTCATTCCAACTCCACGGATGAGCCGCAGGCCAAAGGCTGATAGCCCAGCAAGAGATGAACCACCCCAGGCCTATCATGTAGCCCCAAGTGAAACACTTGAGAGTGTGGAGGGGCAAGAAAGAGACCTATAACCACGGCCAACCAGTCATCCCAGGTTAAATCAGTGAGACAGACACCAATGACTTCTAACACAACTTCAAGTAGAAGCACAGAAACTCTTAAGTTCACAACAATAAAACAGACTTAAAACTCACCTTCCATGACTCAAGGAACTGAGTGGAAGAGGGGGTGGAAAGATTGTAAGAGCCATGGTGGTAGAGATTACCAAGAGACACTGTCCCCCTCAGCTACAACACACAACAAGGGGGGGGGCAACCTGGGTGCCTTCTGTGCTATCCATAACCCCTTGCCACATGGATTGATCTAGTGTGCCCACTGAGGAGGATACCCAGTGGATTGGGGACAGGGAGGAAGGAAATGGGAATAACAACACAATATTTGCTCATGTAATATATCTAATTTTGGACACTGTCTCTCTCCAGGGAAAGATCTCCAGCAGTGACCATTACAAGCACAAGAAAAGATGCTGGCATTTGTGCAACACCATTTTGTTAGTTACTTTTCCAACTGCTATGACAAATACCTGGCCAAAGCAACTTAAGGAAGGAAAGGGCCTCAGTTTAGGGTATAGTCCACTAGAGCAGGGACGGTGTGGTGGCAGCAGTGTGGGGAAGCTTGTCACAGAGCATCCACAACGAGGAAGCAGAGACAAATGAATGTTGACACTCAGCTCGTTTTCTCCTTTTTATTTTGTTTTGAACCCTAGCCCATAGGGTGTTGTCACCCACATTTAAGGTGGGTTTTCCTACCTCAATTACCATTCTAGAGACTCACTTATAGACACGGCCATAGGTCTGTTTCCCAGGAAATTCTAGATCCTGTGAAGTTGACAAGCAATGTTAGC
Source organism: Zapus hudsonius (assembly GCA_004024765.1). Classification (NCBI taxonomy): domain Eukaryota; kingdom Metazoa; phylum Chordata; class Mammalia; order Rodentia; family Dipodidae; genus Zapus; species Zapus hudsonius. The sequence goes on along the minus strand of PVHP010005201.1, from coordinate 6,401 downwards.
CATCATCAACCACCATAATGAGGAGTCAGAGAACCTCACCTTCTGCATTAATGGGTTCATCTGTCCTATCGAACCCAACCAAGATGCTGAGGAAAGGCACTACTCCTAGCCAACTGCTGGTTCCCATTTGCATGGGAAAAGGGCACATGTTACAATCTCCCCATAACATGACCCAGGAAGCAGATCTTTTCTTTAGAGTCTCAAAGGGGAAGGAAAAGCTTGTCTGTGACTATTTGAGCAGATATATTGTCCCTACCCCAAATCAAATAAAACAGACCTTGTCAACCATTTTTGTTTTCCGCCTGATCTGGAGACAGCTGGTCTGAGGAACATTCCAGGGAAGCCTGCCCACCCCTACATGAGTTACAAATGGAAAACCCAGTAGGGGAGAAACATAGAAGGAGAGGAGAATCTTCAGGGAATCTATGCAGAACAATGCTGGCAGCGTCATAATTATTACATTTTACCCTTACATGGCATTTACCCTGTGCCAGGCACTTTACGCTCATTGAAATCTAACAATGGTCCTATGAAGTTGGAATTATTATCATTATCACATCCCAGATGAGAAAGCTGAGCTCTGGAAAATGAGTGACAGCCATGGTCACTGTCAGAGCCAGGATCTGACCCCAGCAGCCTAGCTTGAGTCCCCCGGTTTTCATCAGTCTACTATCTGCCTCCCATTGTGGAATTGTTCTGAGGCAAGAATGCAATAAACAAAACAAAAAAATGCAATAAACACTGAGCAGAGAGGTTTGAGCCTAAAGTCCAGAGAGTAAAACAAAAAGAAGTGATGACATCAGTCTGAGCCAGTTGTTGGAAACAGAGAAAACTAGAAGTAAAAGGGATGTCTCCTCAAAGGTCAAGGTTGAATTTTAAAAATGTGCTAACCCTGTGAATAGAGTAGTAATTTTAAAAAATTCTATGATTGCAAGTTAATGCATCTATTTTGTATATTCTGTTCATCTTGAGATTTCTTCCCATCATGATAAAATTATCATGCACATAAGCAGATGACTGCAATAATTATGGTAAGAAATGAACACTGCCAGAAAGTTTTTTTTATAAAAAAGAGAGAGAGAGAAATGCTGCTAATTCTAAGATTGGGAGTTGAAAAGCCCCCAGATGACATCAGCCTAAATTCTCCTAGAAAAGAAAGACAGGAAGCTGGCTCGGGGAACTTTCTCTCAGGGGATGACTCATTTTATCACTAAGAAGAGGACTCAGGTATAGAGAGCAAGACCTACGAGGAAGGGTCAGGGGAGATAAATGGCCTCTCTCCTCTTCATCCTCTTCCTCCTTCCTTAGATGCTATTATGGTCTAATTTTGGCCCTGTACCCCCATTCATATGTGGAAGTGCTGACCCCCAGTACTTCAGAATGGAACCATATTTGAACATATCATCTTCAAAGAAATTAGATAAACTGGTTTCTTTAGAATGGACCCAAATACAGCACAAGTGATGTCTTTAAGACATTTGGCCATGGACATGGTCAGAACCACACGAAGACTGTGCTGAGGGAGAAGGCCATCTAGGACAATGTGAAAGAATGAAGCCAAGCCTTGACCCCAGACACCTGCCCTCCAGAACTGCAAGCCAAGAATTCCTATTGTTGAAGCCGTCTAATCAGCAGTAGCAGACCGACACAGCTGCATGCCTTGAACTACAGATGTATGCTAGAGAACTATCTGCTGTCTTGCTGAATAAACATGTATGTCCCCTGACCCCAAAGCAGGCTGACAACCCATGCTTGAAGGGGATTATGCATTTAGCATGGATCGGAGGAGAAAATGATGAAAGGCCTTCTAGGCTCCTGCAATGAGGTTTTTGAATACAACGAACCCCCTGCTCAAATGCTTACTATATCCCTTACGTACTGCTACAAACCCCTTTAGATTCCCTCTGTTCCTTGCTCCTTCTGCCCCCTAAACTCACCCTTCATGGCACCACACATCTATTTTCCCATCCAAGCATTAACCAGCCCTGACCCTGCTTAGCTTCCAAGATCGGCACATTCAGGGTAGTATGGCCATAGACACAAAATCTACCTTCTACACATACTGTTTTCACCATGCTCCTCCTCCTCCACTGGTGCTAAGTGTTCCTCATTAACTATAAGATAAATCCCAAATTCCTTTGCTTGTCAGCATATATGGAGTCTAACTCCAAACAACCTCCCCAAATCGATCCCATCATGCTCCCATGGGAAGATTCCCATGGCACATAGCCACTTCTAAGGCCATGGGACTACAATCCAACTCCCTCCCCAAGAAGGCCTTCCTAGGGAAATGCTATCCAAGCCCCCTCTGACATGCCTCTTTCCCATCCAACTGTAAAAGGAGACTCAGCAGTCCCCACAGTGCAAGCATTCACTACCTGGCATGCTGGACAAGTGTCTAATAGCTACAAGGTTTTGACTATGAGAAAGCCTTCAAGTCGAGTGTCTGATATTCCTGGTACCCTGCCCATCCTCCATCTCCTACAGTGTCTATCATGGAGTTCTATGTAGAATACCACTTAGCAAACAGCCAGGAAGGGACTAAGAATCAAAAAAAAAAAAAGTAAAAAGAAGGCCTAAAGTAAACCCTATTCTGTCTGAGCATTTTCTTACTTAAAATTTTCTTGGGGGTTGGAGAGATGGCTCAGCAATTAAGATGCTTGCCTGTAGAGCCTAAAGACCCGGGTTCCATTCCCCAGTACCCACGTAAAGTCAGATGCACAAAGTGGCACGTGTGTCTGGACTTTGTTTGCAGCAGCTCAGCTAGATGCCCTGACACACTCATTCTCTGTTCCTCTACCCTTCTCTCTCTCTCTCTCTCTCTCTCTCTCTCTCTCTCTCTCTCTCTCTCTCGCTCTCGCTCTCGCTCTCGCTCTCTCCCTCTCTCCCTCTTTCTCTGGTTACAAATAAATAATTTAAATTGGGGGGGAGGCTGAAAAGATGACTCAGTGGTTAAGGCACTTGCCTGTAGAGCCTAACAACCCAAGTTCAATTCCCCAGTGCCCACGTAAAGCCAGATGCCAGAAGCTCCACTGTATGTGAGAAGTCTGTAGACTTCCATTCCTGCCATTGAAACATCCACTACCTGCTCTTCCTAGCAGAGGAGAGGACTGCCTCCCATCTAAAGTAGCTGTGTGCCAAAACAATGACCTTGACTGAGCCTGAGGTCGCCAGAGACTGTGTCAGCAAAGTTCTTAGTGATTTTAACCAGAACAGAGGAGGTGGAGCGCCAGCGTAAGTTAACAACTGAGAAACAGGATCTCAAAGTCAAGTCAGTCCCTTACTCTCGAGGGACTTCCTTCACTTTTGGCCATAGAAGGAAGTTAGTCTTCTCCAAAGGCAAAGGATCATCTTGACTTTCCTAAAATGTGTTAGTTGTTAAATAAGCAAAGAAAAAAAAACAATGTTAGGCATGGATACCATTGACAAGGATAGTTCCAGCAATGATGAAGGAAAGCCAACTGTTGAAACCATGATGAAATGTTGTTTCAAAGAAAAATCAGTTTAAAGGTTGGAGAGATGGTTCAGTGGTTGAAGGCAATTGTTTGAAAGTCTGCCAGCCTGGGTTGGGCCCAGAGTTCAAATCCCCAGTAATCACATAAAGCCAGATGCACAAAGTGGCATATGCATCTGGGTTGAATTTGCAGCAGCAAGAAGCCTTGGAACTCCCATTCTCATATTCTCCCCCCTCTCTCTCTTCTCCACAGATAAGCAAATAAAATAGTTTTCAATCAGTTTAAGGTAACTAACTCTCAATTTTTCAATTCTTGCAAATGGAATCGCAGTGATGACATCACCCATTGGGAGCCCCTGATCCAGCCCAGCATTAATTACACCATGGATGATCCTAGCACAGTTTCTTGATTGGCTTTGTTGTCTATGAGGCTGGCCAGTGTTTAGGCTAGACTGCTGATAAAGCTTTATTAGTATGTCTAAATTCACCAATGAGAGCAATTTGTTCAGGTTGGACAAAACAAATGTGTACACCTTGTGACATGAACTATAGATTCTGCTATTTTTAGAAACCTGGTAAACAGGCTGAACTGTCAAAGGAAGAGCATATACCAGGCCCAGCAGCCTGGGGTGATGAAAAGAGGCCAAGGAATGCGGATGTCGGGCTGGTGACCAACTCTCTCCAAGGCTCAGATGGCTGAGACAAGCAGATAGAGATCAGCGAAGGCAAGTGGGACAGGGAGCAGAGAGGCAGACTGGAGGGATGTGGTGGGTAAAACATCACCTTGCCTCCACTGCAAGCTCTCCAGGGAATCTCAGGGACATTTGAGCAGGACCTCACTCAGGCTTAGTCAAAACAACGGGCCTATGTCCCTGGCGCTACCAGTGGGCAAGGAGTAATGTCATCTGGGAGACAGCCACTTTCAAGAGACAGAATAATGCCCTGTCCCCATCCGCCAGGCTGGTCTAATATCTTTTTCACTTCTACTAAACCATATTTACCAATATTTTTTTTTGCTGGGAAATCATTGCAGAAAATGATGACTCCTCATACATTGCTATGGAAACCCTAAAACTTCCTCTAGACACCATTTTTTCAAAAAGGCTGCACATAACCCCACTTTGACTTTCAATCACAATCTTCTCCAAGGAAGAAAACTGAAAATTATATGGATTCATTCCGAGTTCCTTTTTCCAATCAAACAGATGGGATTTAGATAAGCTCTTAAAGCAAATTGTGATTCACAGAATAATATGTAAACATCTCAGATCTCAGAGGCTTTTTCTAAAGAAGATTTTGATAATTAAAGCATTCCTACACATCTCAAATTCCTTTAAAGCAACATAGTTAGATATAAAGCTTTCTCTGCTAAGATATTTACCAACCCTCACCAAAAGGGCCAGAATTTGAACCCTTTTGCTCAATGTATTAAAATATGGATGATAGTGACAAATGTACACTAAAACCCATGTAACAAAATCCTTTTCCATGTCCCTATTTAATGGCTTTTAAAAGTCATTCAAAAGAAATTGTACTTACAAAGCACCTACTAACACTTGGAAGACAGGCAAGAGGAACAGGAGTTCAAGGCTACAGAGTAAGTTGGAAGTCAGCCTGAGCTACATGAGACCCTGGCTTTCAAAACTCCAAATAAATACAAATAAAGAAGTTCCTAGTATGGCTGACGAGAGAACTCAATCAGTTAGGTTGTAGTTTGATTCCCAAAACTCATGGTTTTAAAAGCCAGATTTGGTGGCATACAGTTACAATCCAATGCTTGGGAGGCAAAGTTGGCTAGGCAGGCTAGCTTGTCAAGCTCCAGGCCAATGAGACACCTTGTCTCAAAACCATGGAAATCACCTGAGGGAGAATACCTGAAGTTGTCCTCTAGCATCATAAACATGCCCACATACATGAGCACATGCACGCACGCGCGCGCGCGCGCGCGCGCGCACACACACACACACACACACACACACACACACACACGAAACACCTACTGCATGCTTACCCCCATGCAAAGCAAGATCAAGAACAAACTAAGCACAATTCTTCTCAGAAACATCCTTCTAAGTCTGGCATCAGGAACACTAAGTTGACAGGTGATCACCACCTGATGGAAGTCCCAGTTGAAGGGAAGCACGTATGTGCCAAACCTGTGCTGAGTCAGTGTCATCTCCAACAGCTTTACCAGGCTGGCATTACTGTCCTCAAAAGCAGAGGCTGGAGAAATGGCTCAACTGTTAAATGCACTTGCTTGCAAAGCCTGATGACCCAGACTTGATTCCCCAGTACCTACATCAAGCCAGACATATGAAGTGTTGTAGTAACCTTCTCATTGCCCAACCCAAAGCAGCTGATTAGGAGAAAGTATTTATTCAGACTTACAGTCTAAAGGGGAAGTTTCATGATGGTAGGGGAAAGTATGACATGAGCAGAGGCTGGACATCATTTCTGCCAGGTGGAAAACAGTAGCAGGAGAGTGAGCTGATCCTGGCAAGAGAGAGCTGGCTTTAACACCCCAAAGTCTACCCACAACAACACAATTCCTCCATCAAGGTTCCCCATGCCAAACTGGCATAAACTGGGGACCAAGCATTCAGAACACATGAGTTTACGGAGAACATCTAATTAAACCACCACAGGCAGGAAGCCCTGGTATGCCCCCATTCCATTCATCATTCTCATTCTCTCTCTCTCTCTCCCTCTCCCTTCCTCCCTCCCTCCCTCTGTGTGTATTACAAATAAGTATTTTCTAAAGAGACACAAAAGCAGAGCAAACCTCCAATGAACACACAGTCCTGACCAGTTGGAGAGCTGGTACTAGGCTGTAACTGGCATTGGAGGCTTAAGGGTTTCTCTAGGAGGCAGCAAAGCCTGGCTACACACACACACACACACACACACACACACACACACACACACACACACACACAAAACCAAAATA
>PVHP010005200.1:47810-66816 GCA_004024765.1 Zapus hudsonius | reverse complement strand
GATGCATGTGTGGGTACTGAGAAATTGAACTCAGGTCCTTGGGCTTTGCAGGCAAGTGCCTTAACCGCTGAGCCATCTCTCCAGCCCCCAGGTACTCTTTCTGACAGTCTCATGAGCCAGCACACCTGGAGCTACAGCTGTTGGTAAACACTGTTGACTCTGATCTTCTTTCTGAAGCCACTAGCTGCATGTGGCCCTTGAGCCTTTGAAAGGTGGTTGGTTCAAATTGAGTTACATTGTAGGTGTGAAACTAAAATACACACTGGATTGTGAAGACAGTATGAAAAAAATCGATTAGATGTTGGAATAATGATACATACCAAGGGAATAAAATATGTTACTAAGATCAGTTTTGCCTGTTCCTTTTCATTTCTTTAATGTGGATCACAGAAAACTTTAAATTATATGCATGGCCCAAATTGTATTTCTTTTGGACAGTATGGTTTTAAATGTTACATAGGGTCCTTAAGTTCAACATGACTAAAAGGAGACTTAACATTTTCTACACATTCTTCCTAAGCTCAAAAGCTTAGTTTTGTTTGCTTTTGTAAATTAAATTCCTGCTATGAGGCTGGGCATCGTGGTGCATGCCTTTAACCCCAGCTCTGGAGAGGTTGAGTTAGGAGGATTGCCCTGAGTTCAAGGTCAACCTGGGTCTACAGAGTGAGTTTCAGGTCAGCCTAGGCTAAAATGAGACCTTATCTTGAAAAACCACCCCCCCCACCTAAAAAGAAATCTCATATATTTCAGCTGTGCCAGAAGTGCTCTTCTAAGCATGCATCATATATTAACCAAAACAAAGATTCTTAGTCTTACATTCACTTTACACTTGAGAAATTCCTGAATCCTTGCTCTTCCCCTGTATGCAGTGCCTTCCAAGTCTCTCTGCTTAACCTCTGATCCCTCCTCCTATGTGTACCCATATCTCTGGTTGAGGTTTTCCCTAGTAGCTTTCATAATTATCACCTTTTCTTCTTTGTCCTTTCATCTGTGCATTGTCATTGCTTCCAGAACCATCTTTCTAAAATACAATCCCAATCATGATTCTACTGATCTTAACAACAGCTTCCAATTTTGTGGAGGTAGAATTTAGCCTCCTTAACAGGATTCATAGCACCTCTCATAATCCATTTTTGGCCTACCAAAATGGTAGCTCATTTTTCTGGTTTCATTTTCTTCATTTCTAAGGATTACTAAGATACAGTTTGTGATCATTGGTGGAATGTCTGATAATAATGCAGTGATTTCTTAATAGGTTTCATCTTGTTCAGCGAACAGCACAAGCTTGCACAGCATTGGCCTTTAATCTTCGTAGGAAGTCTGAGTTCCTTGTGGCACTAGCTGATTATTCTATTAAATGTTTTGATACAGGTAAGAGGTCTCTGTATTTATGATTTGAAGCAGAGTAAAACATAGACTAAAGAACGGCAAGAAGTTTGCCAGTCTGTCCAGTGTGCCCTCACTTCAGACTCAGCTACTAGCCTGGGCGGTCCCAGGACTACTCTCACTTCAGGGTAGCTGTTTAACGAGTCAGGGCTCCCAGATACCCTCCAATCCAGTAACTCACTAGAAAGCAGAAACAGTTTAGGACAGCATTGTATGTGTGACTAGTCTTAATGTCGCAAAAGGATTCAGTCAAATGCATCGGGAGGAATCTAGGAGGATTTTAGTAAAGGACCTTAGGGATGAGTTACCTCCTTTCACCTGGATGCCATGTCTGCATCACGTATGGTTGGCCTAGAAGTTCTCTCCAGCTTATCGCTTGTGTGTAGATGTGAGGATGACCTGTCCCCCATGGTTGCCAGATTGAACTATTGCCTGTCTGTTGACTTCAGTGTCTAGCCCTGAGACTCCTCTAAAAGGATGGGCTGATCCACCCTCTGAGAGCGTTGTTGCTCTTCTGGTGAGGTCAGCCTCCACTCGAAGTCTGCTGAACATTAACCATGTGCTTGTGAGTAATGAAGGATTCCTCTCAGTGGGGAATTCCAGAGGTGAACAGATTACCGCCCATGAGTCTGATCAAACACTACTCTGTTTGGAGGCCAAATTTCTTACTATACAGTTATTCTTAGAAAGTGTTACACGTGGCCAGGCGTGGTGGCGCACGCCTTTAATCCCAGCACTTGGGAGGCAGAGGTAGGAGGATTGCCATGAGTTCAAGGCCACCCTGAGACTACATAGTGAATTCCAGGTCAGCCTGGACTAGAGCGAGACCCTACCTTGAAAAACGAAAAACCAAAAAGAAAGAAAGAAAGTGTTACACGTGTATGTGCGTGCGGCTGTGTGTATGTATGCAGTATGGAGTGATATAGACTAAACTTCATTTTACAAAAAGTCTACATCTACAAGTATGTTATTTTCTAGTTACTAAAGTAATTGATGGTATGTAGTATTTAGATGGTATTTAGAAAGATATGTAAATAAAATGGTCACTAATAATAGTGACTGCAGCTGGGTGTGGTGGCACAGGCCTTTAATCCCAGCATTAGGGATTAGGAGGATCACCATGAGTTCAAGGCCAGCCTGGGCTAGAGTGAGACCCTACCTTGGGGAAAAAAATAGTGACCGCAAATAATTACATAGTATTTATTCTCTGCCAAGGACTGTTCTATGACCTTATACATATTAATTTTAATCACCATAATCCATTGATGGATATTGTTATTCTCATTTTATAGATGAGGAACGGAAACATTGAGATAACTTGACTGAAGTTCCAAGTTTGAAAACAGTAGAGCCAGAATTCTGCCTTAATTCCTGTGTCAATCACTGTGCTACTCTCAACACACAATGAAGCAATGGCCAGAGAAACAGTCTGCTGTTATGATGGGGCTTTGTCTTTCCTGTCTGCTTTCTGTACATATACTTTAAAACATTCTAACATGTATATAATTCACCATATATTATTTTCAGTCTCATTTTACTTCATTAAAAATCCATCTAGTATATTTTACACTAGATGATCTATCAGTAACTAATATTCCACTGCATAGTTGTGGACAGCAGCGAAGTGCCTATCACTGAACTTCTCAATTTTCTGGTGTTTGTATTACAAGCATTGCTGTTGCAGTCAGCTTTCTAGTTGCTGCGCAGAAAGAACCCAAACAAAAGCAGCTTGTGGAGTAATGGGTTTATTAGGCATATGGACTCGAGGGGAAATTCTATCCTGGCAGGGAAAATGATGGCATGAGCAGAGGGGTGGACATCGCCTCCTCCACAGCAATGCAAACAGCGACAGGAAGGTGTGCCAAACACTGGCGAGGGGAAGCTGGCTTATAACCCCCATAAGCCCACCCCCAACAACACAGCTCCAGTGAGGTTGTAAAACCCAAACTGCCATCAGCTGAGGATCGATCTATCAGAACACATTCATTTGTTTGTGGGGGACACCTGGATCAAACCATGACAACTGCTGTTAAAGAAACTTTTTAAACACTAAATCCTTATCCTCATTTATAATTGCTTTCCTTAGAATCTACCATTTTCTTCTTTTCTCTTCCTGATGCCATCTTGTTCTGATCTGTTGTTTCTCATTGAACCCTACCCCGTTAAGTCCCACTAACTCCCTCTCCTCTTTCCCTTTGCCAGAGCCTTCTTTCTCACAACATCCATGGGGGAGTCTGACTCTTGGGACTCCCAGTCCACAATACGGAGACTTCTGTCTCCCGTCTCCCGGGTCATTAGCAACTCCTAATGGCTTAAATCTTCAACTTGCCACCCCACTTCTCAGCAGCATCTAACAGTTGGGGTTACACGGAGAGTCTGGCTTTGGCAAAGTGGCCCCTCAGCTTTCTGACTGCTTCTCAAGTGTCTTCTGGATTCTCTTCATGGTTCCTAGACTTTTGGATTTTTTTAAAAATATTTTTTATTTATTCATTTTTCAAGCAGAGAGAGAGAGAGAGAGAGAGAGAGAGAGAGAGAGAGAGAGAGAGAATATGCACCAGGGCCACCACCTTTGGGTCTGGCCCATGTGGGTACTGGGGAATTGAACCCAGGGCCTTAGGCACCGGAGGCAAGTGCCTCAACTGCTGAGCCATCTCTCCAGCCCTGACTTTTGGATTTTTGATTCAATTTAAAAAGTAAAGGAACCAACTTAGTGTGTCAACTTTCTGAGTATTAACATTTAAAAAATTAAATTTCGTAAAACAAGGATTTTTTAAACTATAAACTTAGAGGGGACAAAATACTAAATAAAAAGTAGGCTGTGCATGGTGGCACATGCCTTTAATGCCAACACTAAGGAGGCAGAGGTGGGAGGACCCCTGTGAGTTCGAGGCCAGTGTGAGATTACATAGTGAATTCCAGGTCACCCTGGGCTAGAGTGAGACCCTTCCTCGAAAACCAAAAAAAAAAAAAAGTACTTTGGCTAGAGAGATGGCTCAGTAGTTAAGGCACTTGTCAGCAAAGCCTACCGACTTGGGTTCGATTCCCCAATATCCACATAAAGCCAGATACACAAAGTGGCACATGCATCTGGGTGTTTGCAGTAGCTTGAAGCCCTGGCACACCCATTCTCTGTCTCTCTCTGTCTCTCTGCTTGCAAATGTATATAGTATTTTAAACTTAGCTTTATGAAAAACTCAATGCAATAACCTGTTTTTCCCATTTCACTCAAGACCAATAAGAAGTCAGTATTGTTAACTAACGCTAGGCGTTAAAACTGATGTTTGCAAGCCACTACTTTTTCTCTGTCTCCCGTTTTTTTTTTTTTTTTTGTTTTTGTTTTTCTTTTGGTTTTTCAAGGTAGGGTCTCACTCTAGCCCAGGCTGACCTGGAATTCACTATGTAGTCTCAGGGTGGCCTCGAACTCCTGGAGATCCTCCTACCTCTGCCTCTCAAGCACTGGGACCTGACCTGTCTTCAATTTTGACCTACTTGTATGTTTCCTACATTTATATCTTGCCTTCTAGCTCTTCTCAGTTCATCTTTCTGAGGGAAAGTAAAACATGCTGCAGGTGATCTGGAGATGTACTGAAAAGCATGAGGCTAATGTAATTATCATCCATAACTTTACTTCCCAGGGGTGATTATTATCAATAGTTTTTGGTGTTTTCTGTACTAGACAGTTTTCTTTGCATGTGTGAGCGCCTACACACACACACACACACACACACACACACACACACACACACACACATCTTCAAAATCAGATTGTTTCATTGAGACAGGGTTTTGCTGTGTTAGCCCCCAACTGATGTGGAATTGACTTTGTAACCCAGGTTGGTTTCATACATACAAATCCTGTCTCAGCTGCATAAAATTAACTTATTTTTTTTCAGGTCTCACTCTAGCTCTGGCTAACCTGGAATTCACTATGTAGTCTCAGGCTAGCCTGGAATTCATGGCAATCCTCCTACCTCTGCCTTCTAAGTGCTGGGATTAAAGGCATACACCAGCATGCCTGGCTTATTTCATTAAATTTTTATTTTTATTTTATTTTATTTTTTTAGTTTTTCAAGGTAGGGTCTCGCTGTAGCCCAGGCTGACCTGGAATTCACTATGTAGTCTCAAGATGGCCTTGAACTCATGATGGCCCTTCTACCTCTGTCTCCTGAGTGCTGGGACTAAAGGAATGCTCCACCACACCTGGCTTTAATTAATTTTAAAAATATTTTGTTGGGCTGGAGAGATGGCTCAACGGTTAAGGCACTTGCCTCCAGTGCCTAAGGCCCCGGGTTCAATTCCCCAGGTCCCACATAAGCCAGACCCACAAAGTGGTGGCCCTGGTGCTCTCTCTCTCTCTCTCTCTCTCTCTCTCTCTCTCTCTCTCTCTGCTTGAAAATGAATAAATAAAATATTAAAAAAATATTTTGTTTATTTAAGAGAATTAATGAGGGAACATGGACATGCCAGGGCCTCTTGCCTCTGCAAACAAATTCCTCTTGAATGATATGTTTACAGGTGTGTGCTACCATGCTTGGCAAAATCAGTACCTTAAATTGAGTTTATTCTCTTTTTTCCAGGAAATTTGTTTCTCTTCATGCACTGCTTACATGAATTAATACTGTCACTATCTGTTTTCACACTAAGCTAGGTCCCTAGAGTCCTGTATCTTAGTGCATAGATTTGACCACCAAGGTCTTTGATTTTTGAATGTGTTCTTTACTCCATTGCCATTTTCTTAGTTGAAGCCCACGTCTCCTGCCTGGATTTTTACAGCGTCCTGTCCTATTGCTGCCCCTCTGTCTTTCAATATGTCCACCGTAGATCCTCCAAGTGTGCTTTGTGAGCAGAGGTCAGATTCGCTCTCCAACATGAAGCTGTTACCTGGGAGAGAAGAGCCCAGCTCTCTGGTATCACATCTGTAGCCTTGTCTACAGATTGCACGATGTATCTGTTACTAACGCTCCTGTTGCTTATTGGTCAGCTATGGGCTCGTGTCTTTGCAGCTGTTGAAGGAGATGCCGTCTATCATACCGTCCTTATTTGCATCAGCGTGAGAGTGTGTGGTGGTTTACTCATGCTTCAGTTATATTTTACCACAGGCACGAAGGAGCTCGTTAGCTGGATGAGAGGACACGAATCGTCTGTATTTTCAATCTCTGTGCATGCCACAGGAAGATACGCCATCACCACTTCCTCCGATACAGCGCAGCTCTGGGACTTGGACACCTTTCAGAGAAAAAGAAAGTTGAATATTCGCCAGCCCGTGGGTATACAGAAGGTCAGTCACTGGGGCACTGTAGCCCATGCATTCATTTGTTATGTATGACAAGCGTATGTACTTGTATAACCTGTGCAGACCTATCATTACCATCACCCCGCTACCCTTTCCTGGGTAAGCACTATTCTGGTATTTTTCCAAGAAGTTTGGTTTTGACTGTTCTAAAATTTCATATAAGTTTTAGCTATTTAGTAATGTAGTTGAAGACTTTTTTGAAATTCACATATATATATATATATATATATATATATATATGTAGTTTGTTCCTTTTAGTTGCTGATTAAGATTCCATTTTATAAATATATCACCTTTTAAAAATCCATTTATTGGGCTAGAAAGATAGCTCAGCAATTAAGGCACTCACCTGTAAAACCCAATGACCTGAGTTTGATTCCCCAGTACCCACGTAAAACCAGATGCACAAAGTGGTGCATGCACCTGGAGTTCATTTGCAGTGGCTGGAGGGCCTGGCACACCCATTCTCTCTCTGACTTTCTGCCTGTCTCTCTGCTTGCAAAAATAAATAAATAAAACTATTTTTAAAAATCTGTTTTTTTTTCTCTAAGTTTTCCCCCCCTGTGATTAAATACTATTTTCAGTAGTATTTGTGCATCCCGTGGGATGAGTTGTTTTATTTTAGATTATTTTTTAAAATATTTTTAAAATATTTTATTTATTCATTTTTAAGCAGAGAGAGAGAGAGAGAGAGAGAGCACACCAGGGCCACCACCTTGTGGGTACTGGGGAATTGAACCCGGGGCCTTAGACACTGGAGGCACGTGCCTTAACCGCTGAGCCATCTCTCCAGCCCTTTATTTTAGATTATATTACACATGCAATGATGTTTTTAATTTCTTGGTTATTAACATGAACAGCTAGTAATGCATGTCAACCAAAAATTCTTATAGTCTCTCTGGAAATCGCAGAGTTCTTTAGTGTGCCTCTAATAATTAAAAGAAGATAAAAGCTGTAGCCAGCTAATTCTTTAGGGTCTTAGACCAAATATCTTAGTAGGTCTCTTCTTTAATTGCTTAGCACTGAAATTGAAATTGAAATTCCAATGAAAAGAGCACTGGGAGTTAAACTCACAATGGAAACAGTTATGAAACCGACAGGAAAGCTGTCTGTTCTTGCCATGAAATTAAGACTGTACACTGGATGGATGCCAGTGCTAGCTTTCCTTGGTCACTTAGACATTTCAGCTTTTCAGTATGTCTGCAAATATTAGTGATTTGAGAAGAAAATTAGGTATAGAGAAAAAATACATATATAGTGACATCTGTATATAAATACATTGTTCTAACATAATAGAAAACCATAGTCTATAAGTTACCCATAAACTTTCTTAAAAGGGCAGATAGTAAATATTTTTGCCCTTTTAGGCCAAGAACAAAATTTTATAACCATTTAGAATGTAACTTGAAAAATGTAAAACAGCCAAGTGTGGTGTGCACACCTGTAATCCCAGCACTCCGAGGCAGAAGTGGGAAGGTCACCACAAGTTTGAGGACAGTCTGGGCTGTCTCAAAAATATGCAAATAAATAAAGCATTCTTAGCTCCAAGGCTGTGCAGAATTTAGAGGTGGGCAGATAAATTTCCAGATGGACCAGAGAGTTTCCATTCCTGATTTACATTACTCAAATAAGGACATAAATGTAACCTAATCTTCCAAGTAAAGCTTTAATTCTTATGAATTTTTTTTTTTCGAGGTCTCACTCTAGTCCAGGCTGACCTGGAATTCACTATTTAGTCTCAGGGTGGCCTTGAACTCACGGCAATCCTCTTACCTCTGCCTCCCAAATGCTGGGATTAAAGGCATGCACTACCACGCCTGGCTTGGAATTTTTAATAAAACTGTATTTTTATTCCAGATTATGATTCTGTAATTTAAATAGAACCTTTCTTTTGACAGTACATGTGACTCTTGAAGAAACTTTCTTTGAGACCTGTGCTATGAAGCTAATTTTATGATGACACATTTAACCTCAAATAATATCTCGCTTTTTTTTGCAACATTATTATTTTTTTAATGGATTAGGCCATGACTGAGCTCTACTACAAAATAATCTCAGTGTAAAAGGCTAGATTATGCTGATACTGTTTTCTTTTGAGCTGCATCATATAGGTGCACATGTCCTTATTAATAATTGAAGAGCCCAGAAGTGTTGAACTCAGTACTGACCCTCGTTATTTGGCAGCCTAATCTGAACTGACACGAGCCTGAAACACTCATGTATTTGATTATGAGCTATTGTCCTAGGTCATACAACACGTTTTGAAAATTGGAAATGACTCAATTCTGAAATATATCTGTTCCTAAGGTCTACAGATAAGGGACTATGAATCTGATTTCAAAGTGGTTTTTATTGGCTTTTTAATTTTAATTTTAATTTTATTTTTTTAGTTTTTTTTTTGTGTGTGTGTGTGGGGAGGGTGAATAATGGGAAATACTGGGGAATGAACATGCTAAGTTATACCTCCAGCGTCTCAGTGTGTTTAAAAGAACACCACTCTTAAACTTCTTTCCAGTGATTTTTGTATGACATAATAACAGTAATGCTAAAAGTCAGCCAGGCACAGTGACACACGCCTGTAGTCGCAGCTATTCCATAGGCTGAGGCAGAGCAATTTAGCAAGACTCCCTTGAAAGGAAGGAAGGAGGAAGAGGAAGGAAGGAAGGGGAAGAGAGAAAGAGAAAAGAAGAAGAAAGTAATACCAATCATAATAAATGTTGGCTATTGAATACCAACCATGCTTTTAGCTCCTTCCCTTCCCCTCACAGGATCTGACTGTGTAGCCAAGTCTGGTCTAGAATTTGCACTATGGCCCAAGCTGGCCTCAAACTCCTCATCAGCCTCCTACCTCAGCCTCCCTAGAGCTGGGATTATGGGTGTACACCACCACAGCTGGCTCATACAGTTACTTTTCAGCTGAACTAATCCCTAGAGGCAGACTCTGTTTTTCTAGAGAAACTGAAGTTAGAAAGACTAAGTAACCTGTCTGAAATGAACTAGAATGTGCTGCTTTAGGTATGGTTTGAATTTGTCCTTCAAAGGAGCATTGCTGGACACTGGCTTCTCAGTGTGGTGGTATTGGTAGGCAGCTGAACCTTCCAGAGGATGGGTCTCTGCTTGGAGACAGTATTCTTAGGGACCCCATGAGAAGGTGGGGGGAGAGTAGGAGAAGAGCAGCCTCAGCCTTGAATTCCTGTCTTTTCATGTGACCTCTTCCTCTTACACACACTCCCACCATGATGCCATGCTGTCATGTAGTCAAGGCCCTTGCCAGAGCCTAGCAGAAGCAAGCATCATGGTCTTGAACTTCCTGAACTGTGAGCTAAACCCATTTTCTTTGCAAATTAACTTGGCTTGTTTTGTTATGGCAACAGAAAAGGACCAATACAAAAATTTAGTATTTTCATATTCTACAAGAAAAATAACCTGGCCCCCAGTATATTTTGTTAATATTTTTGAAGTTTTTCCTAAGTTTTTTTTATGTTGTCAGGCGATGACACTACCTAAATAATAATGACATGTTTCATTAGGAACAATTTTATAATCATTAAAATCTGGCAATTAAAATCACAAATCTAGTAATGAATAATCATGTAGGTAGCAGCTTTCTCACAGCTCCTCACCTAAAATAGCAGTTGGTGCTCATTAACTTTTAAGCTCTTGCTTAAAGCTCCCAGTAGAATAAACTTTATTACTTTTCTTGAAAAAATGACTCTAATTATAGTAAGAATTTTCTTAAGTCACTTCTTGACACCAGTTTGGAAACAGTGTCTTAATGCATTCATTATGAGTTCTAATGTATTCGTTGCATATTCTCTCAATAAGAACTTAAATTATAGCTCTTCCTCACTCTGAGCATTCGGTCTTCCAGAGGCTTTCTGGCAAAGTGAACCAAGCCCAGAAAGGAGGAGTTGAATCAGGTCGTAGTTGCCTTGTGTTGTGTCTTGGTGATTTTAGTCCTGAGTGTATTATTTTAATTAATCAGCATATTCCATAGTGCCTTATGCCATATATATGTATGTTTTGTGCAAGTGTATTTTTTTAGTGGAAAGAGTTTTTATATTATTTTATTTTATTATCCATAATTAGATACATTGAATGAGCAAATAATGAGTTGGTATCCCTAATTTCTCTCTTCCCTGTCCCCAATCAGCTGGATATCCTCCTCCATGGGCAGTCTGGATCAGTCCATGGGGTAGGGGGTTATGGATAGCCTAGGAGTCAACCCGGTTCCACCCCCCCCCCTTTGCATGTTGTTACTGAGGGTATCAATGTCTCTGAGAGTTCTCCCCCACCATGGCTCTTACAATCTTTCCCTCCCCTCTTCCGCTCAGTTCCCTGAGTCATGATGGGTGAATATTGAGGCTGCTTTATTATTGAAGTTTTAGGAGCCTCTGTACTTCTGCTTTAGGTTGTGTTGAAATCGTCGGTGTCTGTCTGTCTGGCTTATCATGTGTTGACTCATTGGTTGTGGTTATGGGTCTCTTGTTTATCCCACCACTCTCTGCAGGGTTCCATGTGGATCCTCCACAGTAGGTATGGGGTGGCTCATCTCTTGCCCGGATGTCAGCTATCAGCCTGCTGTTCATTGGTAGGGTTGGAGGAGCCATAGCTCTCTTGCTGCCTTCTGAAAAATAAAAACAGATTCTCCATCAGACAGTGAGATCAGTATAGGTTAACTTAGATACACATTTTTGAATTAGCTAGATTCTGGTGTTAGTAGCCTCTGTAAATCGCTCATATAGTGCATTTCTCTTTGGGGGCCCAAGATTTGGTTCCCAGTGCATTTCGCTCTGAGTCCCCAGTTCCAGTTAAGGGTTCCCCGTCACTGAGTGGATTACTTGGCCGAATTAAAAGCTGTTGATTGCCTCCCCAGGCTTTGGCTCCTCCTTTGCACAAGTGCTCTTTTCATGGTTCACTGTTCTCTCCCAGTAGGGAGTGTGTTCAGCTTGCTCATGGCGGCAGACTGTGTTTCATATCAGTGGTCTCTGTTTACTCCAGCTGTTGTTGACCAGCTTCCCCTGGCAGCTTATGCAGTGCCTTCCAGCACTGCACCAACTACCATCTGGGGGTTGGTTACCTTATTGTTGTAGCTAAGAATTCCAGTACTATATTAACTAAAGGTGACTACAGTGGACACCCTTGTCTTGTTCCTGATCTTAGTGGGAATACTTCAAGTGTTTCCCCATTTAGTATAATGTTGGCTATGGATTTGTCATCGAGGGTCTGCATTATATTGAGATATGTTCCTTCTAGTCCCACTTTCTTTAGGACTTTTACCATGAAGGGGTGTTGGATTTTATCAAATGCCTTTTCTGTATCAATTGAGATGGTCATGTGATTTTTGTCCTTCAGTCCATTTATATAATGTATTAATTTATCGATTTGCATATGTTGAGCCATCCCTGCATCTCTTGGTTAAAGCCTACCTGGTTGGGGGTGAGTGATCTTTTTGACATATTCTTGTATTCTGTTTGCCAGTATTTTTTGAGAATTTTTGCATCTATATTCATGAGTGAGATTGGTCTATAATTTTCTTTTTTTGTTCTGTTTTTGTCTGGTTTTGGTATCAGGGTAATGCTGGACTTGTAGAAGGAGCTTGGTAGTATTCCTTTTTTTTCTATCTTACTAAAAAGTTTAAGAAGCATTACTGTTAGTTCTTCAGTGAATGTCTGGTAGTATTCACCAGTAAATCCATCTGGGCCTGGATTTTTTTTTAGTTAGGAGATTTTTTTTTTTTAATAATTGCTTGGATCTCAGTGCTTGTTTTAGATCTGTTTTAAATGGTTTATTTCATCTTGATTTAATTTTGGTATCTTATATATCAAGGAAATCATCTATTTGTTTCAGATTTTCAAACTTGGTGGAGTATATTTTCTTAAAGTATCTGTGTTTTTCTGGATTTCATTGATATCTGCTGTAATGGTGCCTTTTTCATCTCTTATTTTTTTCATTTTTGTCTCTTCTCTCTTTCTTTTGGTCAGATTTGCTAAGAGTTTATCAATCTTGTTTATCTTTTTGAAGAACCAACTAACTCTTTGTTTCATTGATTCTTTTTTTTCCTATTTCATTAATTTCTACCCTAATATTTATTATTTCTTCCTATCTACTGATTTTTGGTTTGACTTGTTCTTCTTTTTCCAAGGCCTTAAGGTGAAGTATTAAGTTGTTTACTTTTGACCTTTCTAATTTCTAATTTTTTAATATAGACACTTAAAGCTATTAGCTTTCCTGTTAGGACTGCCTTCATTGTGTCCCAAAGATTTCAGTATGTTGTACTTTCATTTTTATTTGAGTCCATGAATTTTTTTGTTTTATTGATTTCTTCAATGACCCATTCATCATTCAGTAGTGTACTGTTTTTTATGCCCTATAGTTTTTGTTATTGACTTGTAGTTTAATCCCATTGTGATCAGATAAAGGACAGGGAATTATTTCAGTTTTCCTGAATTTGTTAAGATTTGCTTTTTTGTCCTAACATATGGTCTGTTTTAGTGAATGTTCCATGTGCTATTGAAAAGAATGTGTATTCTGTAGTATTTGGATAAAAGTTCTGTAGATGTCTGTTAGGTCCATTTGTTCTATAGTGTCATTTAGTCTAGATGTTTCTCTTTATTTTTTTGCAAGGATAACTTGTCAGTTAGTGAGAGTGAGGTATTGAAGTCTCTCACTACAATTTTGCTTGGTGTTATCTGTGACCTTAATTCTAGTAGTGTTTGTTTAATGAAATTAGGAGCATCTCTGTTTGGTGCATATATATTTAGAATTGTAATATTTTCCTGTTGAATTGTTCTTTTAATCAGTATATAATGGCCCTACTCATCTTTCTTAACTAATGTTGAAGTCTATCCTATCTGATATTGGGATAGAAATACCTGCTTGTTTCCTAGGCCCATTTGCTTGAAATACCATTTTCCATATGAGATTCATTTCTTGGAAGCAATAAACAGAAAGATCCTGTCTTTTAATCCAGTTTATAAGTCTGTGTCTTTTGACCAGAGCATTGAGGCCATTGCTGTTTAGTAGGGTTATTATTGAAAAGTGTGTATTTATTCTTGCCATTTCTTGCTTTTGTAGTTTTTCTTTTACTCTCTTGTATTACTTATTATTTGAATATGGTTTATTTTTTCCTGTTTTCTTATGTGTTTTTCTTTCTCTTCAGTCTGAAAGATATCTTTAAGTATTTTCTGTAAAGCTGGCTTTGTAGACATAAATTCCTTTAGCCTGTCTTTGTTGTGGAAAGTCCTTATTTCTCCTTTAATTGTGATGGATAGCTTTCTTTCAGAACTTGGAATACATCACTTTAAGCCTTTCTGGCTTTTAAAGTTTGTGTTGAGTAAATCTGCCGTTATTCTGATGGGCTTGCCTGTAGGTTAGTTGATGCTTCTCCCTTTCTGCTTTCAAAAAAAGTTTATATATATATATATATATATATATATATATATATATATATATATGTGTGTGTGTGTGTGTGTGTGTGTCTGTGTGTGTGTGTGTGTGTGTGTGTGTGTGTGTAATATGGCAAGGAGAGGTTCTTTCCTGGTTTTTGTCTGTTTGATGTTCTAAATGCTTCTAGTATCTGCATTGGCACAACTTTCCTAAAATTGGGGGAAATTCTCTTCTATGATCTTGTTGA
The DNA here is from genome assembly GCA_004024765.1 of Zapus hudsonius. Classification (NCBI taxonomy): domain Eukaryota; kingdom Metazoa; phylum Chordata; class Mammalia; order Rodentia; family Dipodidae; genus Zapus; species Zapus hudsonius. The sequence goes on along the minus strand of PVHP010005200.1, from coordinate 52,501 downwards.
AAATACCTACTATGCCTTTAGAGTGAAGTTCTTTTCATTCTATTCTACCCTGAATTCTTAAGTTTGATCTCTTCATGGTGTCCCAAATGTCTTGAAATTCCCATTCATACCTTCCTATTAGTTTGTCCTCTGTGTTGGACTGTTCCAGTTCTGCCACTTTGCCTTCAAGTGTAGATATTCTGTCATCATCTTGGTCCATTCTCTTGGTGAGACTTCCTGCAGAGTTTGACTTACTGTGTTTTTTTCATTTCTAGCATTTCTGATTGGAATTTCTTTATTATTTCTACCTCCTTATTCATATCTTGTATCGACCTCCTAATTTCCTTATGGTGGTTTCCTGTGTTCTCCTTCTGGAGTTTTTTTTCTTTGATTCCTTTGAACATAACTATAATCATTCTTTTGAACTTTGTCAGGCATGTCATCTAAGTCAGTCTCACTGGAGGTCATTTCTGATGGATTTATTGGTTTTGGTCAAATTATATTGTCTTGATTTTTTTTGTGTTTCTTGTATTATAACGTAAGGATTTTTTTGCATCGTGAATTAATTCAATGCTTGGGTTTCCTAATTATCTGCTATATTCTTAGATGTATAGACCAGAAGTCACATCTTCAGGGTGGGAACCCAAGTTGCCAAGTGTGGCTCTTACATTACTCCCAGAGTGATAGCAGAAGTGACTCAATGAGTTGTATTTGCCTGCTATGCAAATATTCTAGTATACTGGTTGGAATAAAATACAGTTTTAATATGCAAATGGGTGGCATACACACATAAACAAGGATTGAATGGATAATCTAACAAAGCCAAAGTTCCTAAGGGTGTATGTTAACTATTTCTTATTTATTTATTTATTTTAGTTTTTATTATTTTATTATTTTTTAGTTTATTATTGAGCATAGAATACTATTATTATCCTGTCATATTTTTAAAAATGTGTTTTCTCTAGTATAAGAAAGAGTAAACCTAGAAAGGAAAAATTGATTATGTATATAATTTTACGTTTAAGAGGACTTCCTGAATTTGGTAAAAATCAGCTTTTCCTCTCTGCATAGGTTTTCTTCCTACCTTTGAGTAATACCATCCTCAGCTGTTTCAAGGACAATTCCATCTTTGCCTGGGAATGTGATACTCTATGTTGCAAATACCAACTACCTGCTCTACCTGAAAGCTCCAGTATGTTATACAAGGTGTTTGCTGTGACCAGGTAATGTGCATGTTTAAGAATTTAGTTTCTGGTGAAAAAGTATAAATTTCACTTAGTGTGATGTTGTATGCCTTTAATCCCAGCATTCAGGAGGCAGAGGTAGGAGGATAAACATGAGTTTGAGACCATCCTGAGACTGCATAGTGAATTCCAGGTCAGCCTGGGCTAGAGCGAAACCCTACCTTGGAACTCCCCCCCCCAAAAAAAAAGAAAGAAAGTATAAATTTCCATTCAGTATCTTGTCATATAAGAAAATGCTTTCTCTCTTTCTCTTTCTCTCTCTCTCTCTCTCTCTCTGCTTGAAAATGAATAAATAAAAAAATTTTTTAAGAAAAGGGCTGGAGAGATGGCTCAGCAGTTAAGGCACTTGCCTCCAGTGCCTAAGGCCCCGGGTTCAATTCCCCTGGACCCACATAAGCCAGACCCACAGGTGGTGGCCCTGGTGCATATTCTCTCTCTCTCTCTCTCTCTCTCTCTCTCTCTCTCTCTCTCTCTGCTTGAAAATGAATAAATAAAATATTTTTAAAAAAAATAAAATGCTTCCTTCAGATTTAGAAGTGGTCTGTAGACATTTTGTTTTGGTTTTGTTCTGATTTTTTTTACTTTATTGTGCAAAATTTCACATATGCATTAAAACAGAATAGTTTGTGAACCCTAAAGTACTCATTAGCTATACTTATCAACTAATAGCTACTCCCATTTAAAACAATAAATTAAATAATAAATAGCTACTCCCAATTTAAAAAAATTATTTGACAGAGAGAGAGAGAGATTGATTGATTGATTATGGGTGCACTAGGGCTTCTTGCCACTGCAAATGGACTACAGGATATTTGTACCACTTTGTGCATTTGCCTCTATGTGAGTACTGGGGAATCTAACCCAGACTGCCAGGCTTTGCAGGCAAATGCCTCAATCTGAGCTATCTCCCTAGCCCCTGCTCCCGTTTTTATCTATCACCACCCACCAGGTATATCATTTTGGAGCAGAGCTCAAGGGTATCATTTCATCCATTAATATTTATTTCAACATATAACTCTAAAAGTTGGGCTCTTCTTGGAACATGACCATAGTATTATTATAAACACATTTAAAGTCACATGCGCTCCTTACTATTGCCAAAGTCATTGCTAAAGTCTCAGTGACTTGTCTGACCAGTGGTTCAATGCTGACGTGTTCACATCAGGAGCAAAACGGCATTCCCACATCACCGCTGGCAGCTCCTCTTTTCCTGGTAGTTTGTTGAAGACAACTGTCTGCATTTTGCTCTGTGCCCATGTGGTAGTGTTTACTATGATCCCTCTGTTGTCTCTTTCCTGAGTGTTGCTTAGCTTTATACTTTCCATTTTTATTTATTTATTTGCAAGGAGAGAGGGAGAGAGAATGGGTATGCCAGGGCCTCTTGCCACTACAGACAAATTCCAGATGCATGTGGCACTTTATGCATCTGGCTTTAGGTGGGTACTGGGGAATCGAACCCAGGCTTTCAGGCCTTGCAAGCCAGAGCCTTTAACCACTGAATCTCTCCAGCCCTAGCTTTGTACTTTCTTAAACGGGAGGCCTGGTGTGGGTAAAGAATAAGCTGAGGTTAGAAGATTTTCTTGAGGCAGGGTCTCACTAGTGCAACCTTGGCCTGACCTTGAACTCTCAGTGGTCTTTCCACCTCAGCCTCTCCAGCACTGACCACATTCCCAGGGCTCAGGGGCAGCCATGTTGGACAGCATAAACACAGAACATTGTCACCATCCCAGGGGCTCTCCTGACAGGGCTGCTGCTAGCAGTTCAGCAGGGCATGCCCTCCACTGTTTCCATGTAGAGATGGCCGCATTCTGGCTGCTGGAGGCAAATCCAATCATCTGCACTTGTGGTGCTTGGAAGCTACTCAGCTCTTCAGGATTATCCAGATGCCTACAAAAGTACGAGCTGTTCGCCACCTGGAATTTCTTCCTGATAGCTTTGATGCTGGCTCTAATCAGGTTAGTAGCAGAAATGTAAGGTATTGTACTTTTTGAAAAAGATCACATCAATTTTGGATATGTGTTATTTTTGTGAAGAGTCTAGAATTGGAAACATCTTTAAATACTATGTTCTTTATATTACGGACAATCACATTATTTTAAATTGATGGTCACAAGCTGGGGAGACAGTTCAGTCGTTAAAGGCACTTGCTTGCAAAGCATGTAGGCCCAGGTTCGATTCCCCAGTACCCCTTTAAAGCCACATGCACAAAGTGCTCATGCATCTGGAGTTTATTTGTAAATACATAAATAAAAATGGTTTTTAAAAGATTGGGCTGGAGAGATGGCTTAGCAGTTAAGGTGGTTTCCTCCAGAGCCTAAGGACCCTGGTTTAATTCCCCAGTACCCATGTAAGCCAAATGCACAAAGTGGTACATACATTTGGAGTTTTCAGTGGCTGGAGGTCATTGCATGTGCATTCTCTCTCTCTCTCTCTCTCTCTCTCTCTCTCTCTCTCTCTCTCTGCTTACAAATAACTAAATAAAATAAATAAATAATTTTAAAAATCGATGGTCTGCTGGACATGGCAGTGCACGTCTTTAATCCCAGCACTTGGTAGGAGGATCACTGTGAGTTCGAGGCCAGCTGGAGACTACATTTTGAATAGTTCAATAATCCCATGGTTGAATACATAGACTGTATGAAAGGCATGCAATGGCAATGAGAGTCTCACCTCTCTCTCCCAGTTGGTTATTTACCTTCCCAATAGCCACTGTTATATATAGTATTATGTTTTCTCTTTTCATACATCCTTTTACTGTTTTCCCTTAATTTAATTTGAATATTCTGCATTAGCATAAACCCCCCTTCTTTTTGATAGCTGCATAATATTTCATGTTCTCCTTAATCCAGCTCTCTGTCCTTGGACACTCAGCCTCTCTTTAGTGCTTTTCTGTTGTAAATTCTGCTGAACTTCACACTTACTACAAATTCAATTTTTTTTCATTTTATCTATAGCACATAATCCCAGGGTTGAAGTATTTGCACAAAGGTTAAGTGCATCTATAATTTAGACATGGTATTTCTAAATTTCCCTCGAGGGGTTAGGTCACTGAAAATGCAGGGGTTATGCTTTACCACCCAAACAAGGAGAGGGTGTGCTTTTCACATTGTCACCTCCAAACTGCCTTCTGTATAGCAAGCACTCCACCAGAATTTCAAGCAAGCATAAATGGTGCTTCAGCTAATGGTCACTAAGGGACAAGCAGCAGAAGGGGTTATTTGCGTAAGTGTTTTTATTGCATGCTTTTAATTTTTCAAATTTTATGAGTTAAAATTTTTCCTTAAGAGACTAGCTTCCCACCTGCTCTTTGAGTTATTTGAAGCAACTCATAACTGTTCTTCACTCCCAAAATGTTAGTTGTAGTAGCTGAAGACAGGCAATGGGGAATCCCCATCAGGAGTCAAGATTTGTATGCAGGGAGCAGGGAGAAGACATGTCCTCCTCCTCCTCCTTCTCCTCCTCTTCTTC
>PVHP010005200.1:0-47710 GCA_004024765.1 Zapus hudsonius | reverse complement strand
AAGTGGAGCCTTGATGGAGGAGGTATGTTGCTGGGGATGGATCTCGATGGTTGATTAACCCTAGCTTGCCAGTGTTAGTTGACATACTCTCCTGCTGCTTTTGTCCACTTGGTATTGGCCAGGAAGTGATGTCTTGCCTCTGTTTGTGCCCTCATTTTCTCTGCCGTCATGGAGCTTCCCCTCAAATCTGTGAGCCAAAATAAACCCTTTCCTCCCATAAACTGTTTTTGGTTGAGTGCTTTCTGCCAGCAACCAGAGGTAACTGCAACAGAAGGTCTTAGATCCTCTTTCCATAGTTCCTTAGTTTGGAGTTAGAGTCAGGGTTATCTGTTCTGAAGAGGCAAATCAGCACAGGCCAGCACTGGCCACTTTTAGTGTGGAATGGATCACTGGACATTGCATCTCCTCCAGCTGCCCCTCAGAAAATTACCCAGCACATTATATAATATAAATAGATACACATACACATAGTATGTCTGTATGTATATATTTTGACTTTCAGATATTTGACTTTCAGGTGTTTTTAAGAACTTACTATTTCTCTCTACTTTTAGGTTCTCGGAGTTCTGAGTCAAGATGGTATTATGAGATTTATCAATATACAAACCTGTAAATTTCTCTTTGAAATTGGGAGCCTTGAAGAAGGAATTAGCTCATCAGTCATTAGTCCGCATGGTCGGTACATTGCATCCATTATGGAAAATGGAAGTCTGAACATATATTCAGTTCAGGCTTTAACACAAGAAATAAATAAGGTATATTAGCACCTAAGTAACATCTGTTTGAAAAAGCATTTCAGCATTGTATCATCAAGAATAAAATCCTTATTCTCAGCTATTTTCTAACCTCCTTGGAACTTATCCATTTTTCTGGTATGCTTCTTGATCTACAAGAGCCATGTCTCTGATCGTGATTTCTCATGTCTTTCATAAAGGACATCTATCTCAGGTTGGTGCCTGTCTCATTCGATGTCACTCATGTCCTCTTTCCAGAAAAGATTTGGTTCCACTTGTTCATTTCTGCCTCGCTAGCTCTTTCCATCTTGTAGATTCAAGACCTTGGAACTCCGTGTCTGTTCCTATTACTTCTATTCCTGAATCTAGTTAATACTAAGTCATGTACTTAAAAATATTTATTTGCTTGGAGAGAGAGAGAGAGAGAGAGAGAGAGAGAGAGAGAGAGAGAGAGAGAGAGAGAGAGAGAACATGCCAATGTCTTGCTGCTGCAAACTCCAAACAAATATACCAGTTGATGTATTTGACTTACATGGGTACTGGGGAATTGAACCTGTTTTTCCTAGAATCAGTGGTTCAGTATTTATTTACTAATTCAGAGTTTGAGATAATTATATAAAACTACTTCAAGTGAGGCTGAAGAGATGTCTCAGTGGTTAAGGTGATTGTTTTCAAAGCTTAACAGCCCAGATTTGATTCACCAGTACCCATGTAAAAGCCAGCTGCACAAAGTGGTGCATGTGTCTGGAGTTCGTTTGCAGCAGCTAGAAGCTCTGTGCCCATTCTCTTTCTCCCCCTTCTCTCTTTCTCTCTCTACTTGCAAATACATAAATAAAAATATTTTTTTAAATGCTGCTGCAAGTTACAAGAATCAGCTAATGTGTAAATGTGTGTGTTTATCTGCATGTATTTTTCTCTATAGGGGTTTATATTGTTCTTGAATAACCTATCTTATATATGCTTTGTGTATATTATTCACTTTAGAAAAATTCTGTTAGGCTGTTGCTGGCAGAGTTTTTAACCTCTTAAGTTGATTTTATAGTACTAGCTAAATCTCAAAAGAGGCAGGAAGGAATTGGAGAAAAGCTGGTGAGAGTGAGTCATACAGCTCCTTTGCTCTTGTTTGTTGAGCGCATAGATCATATAGATCTCAGGGATCTAACAGAAGAGCTAGCTCAGAAGCGGAGCAGCACTTTGATGGCTGTTCCAAGCTGCATGATGTCTAGCTACATACCCTCTATAAATCACCTGTGTCCCTTTCTTCTACTTTTTATATGCTTTCTTGTTGTTAGAACATTTCTGATACTGTCCTAATAAAATTGGTACACTCTTAAGTGCTGCACCTTAACACTCTAAACACTTGACTTGACTTGGGTCAAGTCAAGGTGTAGCTCAGGTTCTAGCTTTGGGGTGATTGTACATCAAGCCAAGGATGAGGTTTATGAAGCAGTGAGAAAGTTGCCTTAGAAGTTTTTTCCGTTTTTCTCATGCTTCCTCCCTCCCTTAGAAGTTTTTTGTTTGTTTGTTTGTTTTTGTTTTGTTTGTAGAGGTAGGGTCTTGCTCTAGCCCAGGCTGACCCAGAATTCACTATGTAGTCTCAGGCTGGCCTCAGACTCTCAGTGATCCTTCTGCCTTTGCCTCCCAAGTGCTGGGATTAAAGGCGTGCACCACCACACCAGACCCCTTAGAAGTTTTAACAGCAATTTAGAATAGATTGAAGATAGTAAACAATTCAAGGATAATAACAGTTGGGCATATTTTAGCCAGATCACCTTTATTCCATGTCATAGATGACAAATTCAGTCATAGAAATGATCTTTGTGCTTTCTCATTCGAGCTCAGAAAGCCTGCACGACCTTACATGCTTATTTCCTTTGAATATGCAAGATATTTTGATATTAAAATATTGTTTATAGAAGTATCCAAGTGAGTTGTTGTGCCTTGAGTAAGTTGAAGTAGGTTTTCTGGTTTAGCAGGCCCCCTAAAAGTGAGTGTGTGGCTTGAGTCATATCACCTGAGCTGCCTCATCAGCAGTCGATGCTTTAAAGAACCAGCCATCATCACTGCGCAGACCCATGCTTTGTGCTTGGCAGGGTCTTCTCCCTGGGAGGATTTGCACGTGAGCACAGCACCTCTTCAGGTTCTCTTCTCAGCATTCTAGTGGCCCATGTATCCAGCCGGGTCTCCTCTGCTATGGACTGTCACCATTCCACTAACTTTATCATGGAAGCAAAAGAAGGTTTGCCGTCATGATTTCAAGCCAGCACTCTAGAATAAATTCTACTTACTACTGATAGGAGCCATGTATCTTTATTTACTCTTTGAAGAAATTTAGCAGAAATATGCTTTGATTTACTAATTAATAAGAACACATTCTTTGATATCCTATTTATTTTACATTTTGCCTAAAGAATAATTATAAACACTAAGTCATGCTATTGAAGCAAATTTTGGAAATCATGTATTAGCAGACCTGTTGTCTAAGAATGTCCACTTTTTCCCCCTCTTAGCCACCTCCGCCTTTAGTTAAAGTGATTGAAGATTTGCCCAAGAATACATTGAGCTCCAGTAATCTTAAGATGAAAATAATGTCAAGAAAAATACAGCGGCCAACAAAATCCAGAGAGAGCAAAACTCAAACTAGAATATTAAAACAAGACCTGACTGGTAATTTTGAAAAGAAAGAGGTAAGAATATAATTCAACTGAATTTTGTCATGACCCTTCTGCAGACAAGCCTTGTGATTTCTAGACTCTTTACTTTGTCCTCTCTTGGAACTTAAAAGATTTTATAGGAAGAGTAGAAAATTGTAACTGATTTTTAAACTTGGAGCATAAGTACAGCACGTGATTATGGTTTCTGTGCTTTAAAAAAGTATAGAATTGCAGCATCTAGTGCACCAGAAGCTATCATACAGCTGATGCAGTGTCTAGTGCCCCAGGGGCCAGCATGTAACTGATGTAATGTCCATGCCCCAGGGGCCAGCATGCGGCTGATGCAGTGTCCAGTGCCCCAGGGACCAGTATGCGGCTGATGCAATGTCCATGCACTAGGGCCAGCGTGTGGCTGATGCAGTGTCCATGCCCCAGGGACCAGCATGTGGCTGATGCAGTATCCATGCACTAGGGCCAGCATGCGGCTGATGCAGTGTCCAGTGAGTGCCCCAGGGCCAGCATGCGGCTGATGCAGTGTCCAGTGCCCCAGGGGCCAGCATGTGGCTGATGTAGTGTCCATTGCCCCAGGGGCCAACATGTGGCTGATGTAGTGTCCAGTGCCCTAGGGGCCAGCATGCGGCTGGTGCAGTGTCCATGCACTAAGGGCCAGCATGCAACTGATGCAGTAGGGCTAGGAGGTAGGTAATGAGTACTTGAGACGTTGGAATCAGGGTTGCTGTAGCGGCCCGGCATGGTGGCACACACCTGTAATTCCATCACTGGTGAGGCAGAGGTAGGATTGTGAATTTGAGGCCAACCTGGGCTACATAGTGAGGCACTGTCTCCAAAAATTAAATAAAGATGATGTGCTATAAGTTTAACATACACAAAATATGAAAATTTAATATGTAAAATATATTAATTATTATATTATGCATTGAAATGATATTTTGATTATGTTGGGACCAAATTGTACTATTAAACTGAATTTTTCCTGTTTCTCTTCACTGTTTAAATGTATGTACTAGAAAAATTTAAATTACATTTTTGGCTCATATTGTGCTTTTGCAAGACAATCCTATTATAGAAGAGTTTAGGAAAGATGGAAAAAGCCTTCCTTCTGTTTCCTCTTGAATTTGTCCTTGTCCTCTCAAGGTCACCAGGATACCAAAAGTGAAATTTTTATATTTTCCTAATTTTCTACAAAGCACATATTACTTTGGTATAGAAAGAAAATATAAAATATAAATATTTAAAGAAATTTTTAACATTTTCAAAGAACTTTTTGTTTCGTTTATTTGAAGCCAGAGTTCAATGCCCCAGTACTCACATGTAGCCAGATGTCCAAAGTGGTGCATGCATCACTAAGTCCTAGGGCACTGTTCTCTCACTCTCTCTTTTTTCCCGCTCTCTAAAGTAAATATTGTAACATTATGGACAATAAAAAAAAAGAAAAAAAATTTTGCAATCTGTATGTTTTTTAAAAAAATCTCTAACTTTTCCACTTTTGTAATTTCTCACTTATTAAACAAAAATTGTAATACATTCTTTTCCAAGATGGAAAAAAATACAAAACTAAAAACAAGCACATCTAAAGTCCATATAAGTAAATATACAGTGAATTTTCACAAATTGAACACATCATGTAACCAGCACCACATCAGAAGCTGGGATGTTAGCAGCACCTTCCACTCCTTTCTAGACGTTTTCTTTTGCCTCTGTGGTAATGCTGCCTTTCGTGGGCAGGAGCCAGTATTTCAGATTGAATACTACATTACACATACATACTGAGTACATGCTTTACCATGCACCCCAGCTTCTTGATAGATTACATTAGTAAATACTATCAGTTTTTCAGAATGATTGAGCCAATTTACTGTATTTGAGAGTTCTAGTCATTTCCTATTCTCACCAGCATGACACGACATTTTCACATTAATTTGAATAATTTAAGCATTTAAACTGAAATCTTGTATAAAAGAGCATCTAAGCATATTATAGCTTAATGAAAAATAGGCATACAGCATATGTGTGCTAGTGGCTCTAATAGTATCTTCACACTTGGTGCTTTACTAGACTTCAGCACATAATGATCATATTCATAGTTGCTGTATTAGTGACTTGACTTGTCGCTGGCAGGAAGCAGCTTCGGGAGAAGGGTGATTTAGCTTACACTTCCAGAGGATTCAGTTCATCTGGCAGGGAACGTGCCCCAGCAGAAATGGGAAGCTGGTAGGTCATATTGTACCCAGAGGTCAGTAAGAGAGGGAGGAAGAACAGGAAGTAGGGCCTTCCCCCTTGTGATCACAACTTTTCCAGACAGTGCCACCAGCTGGAGACCTACCCAAGTTTTCAAACACATGAGCCTATGGGGAACATTTCCCACTCACCACAGCAGCCATGATCTATTTTAGTTAGATGGAGAGCGTATTTGTGAAGGGCAGGGCGTATGAGTTGAGGACTTGGTTCCTCTCATGGTGCGTTGTGACAGCAGATAAGAAGTGTGTCTACCAAGGAAACACCTAAGACTACCCAGGGATTCTACTGGAGGCTGGTTATGCAGGATGCTCAGGCCCCCAGGGAAAGCGGGTGTGCAGTGACATGCTGAGCCACTCTTCCTAGGTGAGGGTGATGGGAGCCCTGCCAACTCCTAGCTTCTGGACACTAGCCATAGGCCCACCTTACAGTTAAGCCTTCGAAGGGTGACAGGCCCAGGCTTGCTGTGTGAGCTGTCACATGGGGCCTTTCATCATCATGTTGGGCGTCCCTTCCACCCTGTCACTTGGATTGCCCGTTTCTCATGGCGAGCAGAGCTCTGCACAACAAAGTCTGGCTTTCAGGTTTGAGCCAAGATTGAACATACGGCTAGGAGCAAGTCATTGACCTCTGGCATGATTTTCTGAGTCAAATCCAGGGCTTATATGTTCTAGGCAAGTGCTCTGCCTCTAAGCTACAGGCCCAGCTTCTCCATTTGCTTGAATAAAGAAAGGAAAACAACATACCATCTGCTTAGAGTTGCTAGCATCAGTTAGACACTCTGGAAATAGCTATAAACTATTCTGAAGATAAAACTTGACGGATATCTGGTAGTGACAGCCAGGATAAAATGATGGGATCATCAGGCTTCTCTGCCAGGGTTGTTGTTCATGCTGTCTGTCATACAGGACTTGTCTAGAATGACCTCAATGCCAGGGTCCACATGATAGCCAGTCCACTCAAGCTAAGAACCATTTTGAATTTAAAAATGGTTCATAAGGGACTGGAGAGATGGCTTAGTGGTTAAGACATTTGCCTACAAAGCAGAAGAACCCAAGTTCTATTCCCTAGTACCTATGCAAAGCCAGATGCACAAGGTGTCTGGAGCTTGTTTGCAATGGCTGGAGGCCCTGGCGCTCTCTCTCTTGCAAATAAATAAATATGGTTAATAAATATCTGCATAATATCTTTGATTTTCTCCACCAGACTCACACACTCTCAGCTATTTACTAAATTTACCCATTTCCCTATCGCCAAGCTATGAAGTAGGGAGGGTGATCATGGAATGACTGTATGCGGCAGAGAGCCTGGTGACACAAATGTTTCTTAATTGTGTGTGTGTGCTGTGTTTTAATTTTTTCATTTGTTTGGGAGAGAGAAAGTATGGGTGCTCCAGGGCCTCCTGCCACTACAAACTCGAGATACATTTGCCACTTTGTGCACCTGGCTTTACATGGGTACTGGGGAATTGAACCTAGGCTATCAGGTTTTATGTGCATGCCCCTTTGACCACTGAACCATTTTTCCAGCCTGTGTTTTTATTTTATTTTTATTTATTTATTTTTGGTTTTTCTAGGTAGGGTCTCGCTCTAGCCCAGGTTTACCTGGAATTCACTATATAGTCTGAGGGTGGCCTCGAACTCACAGCGATCCTCCTACCTCTGCCTCCTGAGTGCTGGGATTAAAGGCGTGCACCACCACACCTGGCTTGTGTTTTGATATTGTGTGTGTGTGTGTGTGTGTGTGTTGATTTTTTTTTTTATGCAATCCAGGCTAGCTTTAAATTCATGATCCTCCTGCCCCTTCTCCCAAGTACTGGGATTGTAGGCATGTGCTACCCTGCCTGGCTTGTGTGTTGTGTTCTAAAGCTGGAAAGCCACTGCAGACTAGGTTACCATATTTCTAGTCATGTAATTTTAACTTATTGGTGCTATCTTTTTATAGAATGAATTATCAGATGGATTAAACAAAAAACGTTTGCAAACTTTATTAAAAGGCTATGGGGAATATCCAACAAAATACAGGTAAAATTTAAGTTCTTTCATGCTAAATCAATTTTACTCAAAATTTGTTTTTTTTTTTTAAATTTAAAATTACGTTTTCATTTCAGAATGTTCATTTGGCGCTCTTTACTACGACTGCCTGAAAATCATGCTGCGTTTAGTAGCCTGGTAGACAAAGGGACTCATGTGGCATATCTCAACCTTCAGAAAAAGTACCCCATCAAGAGTCGGAAACTCCTGAGAGTGTTACAGAGGTATGGCAGCACACCGCAGCCATGTCGGAAGGAAAGCCTTCTGTTCCGAAAGTTTAGATTATCCTTGGAAAAAACCATATACACATGTATATATATGAGCTTGTTGTTTACCAGGAAATAGGAATCTTTTGATAATCTAAAGAACCCAGAAGTTGAAGGCAGAAAACCCAGTTATGACTGTTTGTTCCATCATTTTATAAGTGATGAAAACCAGGTCTTTCTTTATCTGAAAATAGGGCTATTAATACCAACATCATAAGATTTTTGGGTTAGAATTCTTATACGTGTCCAATTTATAGGAAGCACTCAGAAAGTAGTAGCAATGAAAGCAGATCTTTACAGTGCTTGTTATGTATAAATGTAAATATACATTTAGAGCCAGGTGTGTTGACACACACCTTTAATACCAGCATTTGGGAGGCAGAAGTAGGAGTATCACTGAGTTTAAGGCCAGCCTGGGACTACAGAGTGAGTTCCAGGTCAGCCTGGGCTAGAATAAAACTCTACTTTGAAACAAAACAAATTTTATACGTGTGTGTGTGTGTGTGTGTGTGTGTGTGTGTGTGTGTGTGTGTGTGTATAGTTAATTTTACAAGGAAAAAAATAAGGCAAAGGGAGATTGGTTAATATGACCCAGTCACACAGTGTGGGCCTGGAATTAAGCCCTGGCTCTAGAATCCAACACTTTGTACAAATTAAGATTATAGTACAAACAGTTTCAAGCTTAAGTAAAAGTAGGGTAACATAATGGATACCCTCATGCCCATCACCCAGCTTCAGCCACAGCCAGCTTGTGGGCAGTCTGGCTGTATTGCTCGTCCCACCCATCCTGCTGCATCCCAAGAAGTGCGTGCTTGCTCTGTTACAGAATAACACCATGTCTTTAGAGACCGAGGACTCCTTTCACTCTCATGAGTGCACAGTGCCACTGTCACCCCCTTCTTTACTACCTCAAATAGCCATCAGCCTCTCCGTTGTTCTGATTGACAGGAAAATTTTGGGTAACTTGTTCAAATCAGGATCCAAACAAGTGGACACATTACATGTGATCAATATCTTTCTTGAAGCTCTTTGAGGTTTTATATTTTTATTGTTCATTTTGCTTTGTTTGAGACAGAGCCTTGCTCTGTAGCCCAGGGCAGCCTGGAACTTGTAGTCCTCTGCCTCATCCCAAATGCTGGGATTCCATACATGCACCACCACACCCAACCTTCTTAAGTCTCTCTTTTATATAAAAAAATTCATTTATTTGCAAACAGAGAGGGAGAATAGGTATGACAAGGTCTCTTGCCACTGTAAATGAACTCCAGACTCTTGCACCACTTTGTTCATCTGACTTTATGTGGGTACCGGGTACTTGAACCCAGGTCATCAGGCTTTGCAAGCAAGCACCCTTAACCACTGAGCAATCTCTCCAGCCCTCTCTCTCTCTTTTTTTTTTTTTTGTTTTGTTTTTTGTTTTTTGTTTTTCGAGGTAGGGTCTCACTCTTGTCCAGGCTGACCTGGAATTCACTATGTAGTCTCAGGGTGGCCTTGAACTCATGGTGATCTTCCTACCTCTGTCTCCCGAGTGCTGGGATTAAGGTTTCACAACAGTTTTGTTTTTCGATTCCTATTATTTGTTTGTTGTTGGCCTGGGACTTGCTGTGTATCTCAGGCTAGCCTTGAACTTCCCATTCTCCTGCCTCAGCATCCCCAGGGCTCTGACCACAAGCATGAGCCACCCCACCTGGCACGACCCATGTACTATAACATATTCACAGGTGTGGGGATTGTTGTCGTCATTTGTTTACTAGTTCCTGGATTCTTCCTTGGTTCTCAGTTTTGATGGACACAAGTCATCTTTTTGCAGTGGGTGCATTTTTCTCTTTGCTACATTAACTCTAAAAATTAACTCTTAGGGCCAGGGTGATGGTTCAGCAGTTAAAGGCACTTGCTTGCAAGCCCTACCAACCCAGGTTCAATTCCCCAGTACCCGTATAACGCCAGATGCACAAATAGCACGTATATTTGGAGTTCATTTGCAGTGGCAGGAGGCTATGGTGCCTCCATACTCACACACTCTCTCTCTGCTTGTTTCTCTCTGTCTCTTTCTCTCAAATAAATAAAAATATTTTTTGAAAATAAAACAAAATTAACTCTTAGAAAATTTATATTTAAGTAATATTGAGGAGAAACTCACCTTAATACCAAAAGCTACTATAAAACTGCAGCACTGGAACTGGTGCTGACAGACAGGTGGAGAACATAGCAGTAGAGCCAAGTGTCTTCAAGTAGTAATTTACTGACAAAGGGAACATTTCAGGTGGTGCACAGAGGGCTGTGAGATAGCTCAGTTGGTGAAGTGCTTGCTTCAAGTGGGAAGTAAGCAGGATCTTTAGTAAATGGCTTAGAATAGCTAGCTGCCACCTAGAAAAAAGTTAAGAGCACACCTTATATCTTACACCACGATAAATTCCATGTGCATTAAAGATTCAAATACTTAAAAAAGGAAAAGGAAATCTGGGCACAGTGGCTGACACTTGTAATTCCAGCACTCTGGAAGCCAAGGCAGAAGGATCACAAGCTTGAGGCCAGCCTGGGCTACAAAGTGATTTCAAGGCAAATCCAGGCTACCCAGTAAGAGCCTGTCTCAGAAAAGTACAGCCAAAGGAAAACTACAAAAGTATTTTACACACACACACACATAAATATGAAGTGAGTCTGAAAGAACTTTGTACTTTCTGTTTTTACAAGGGTTGGCCAAATATGCACATACAAGGAGAGCCAAGTCTTTTAGTCTGGGAGGAAGAAAAGTTAAAAATAAGCAAAAAGGAAAGGATATAGTGAATCTCGTAGTAAACTGGAACTGGCAGTGTTGGTTTTGAATATATATGCAGATAATAGATGCAGAGAGAAATATAGGTAAGTATATGCAGATAATAGACTCAGAGAGAAATACAGGTGTGTATATGCAGATAATAGATGCAGAGAGAAATGCGGGTGTATATATGCAGTTATAGATGCAGAGAGATAATGCAGGTGAGTATATGCAGATAATAGACGCAGAGAGATATGTAGGTGTGTATATGGCTGAGGTAGTCTGCATGCATATATTTCCATGCTCTGCCAGTGAGTAGCAGTGACCCTCCGTATCTAACACACTCAGTGCCCACATTTCATTTGTGGTGTATCTTGGGAACCAGGGCTCCTTGAAGAAGCAGTTGACTGTAAGGGGCACCTGGAACATTGAATAGTTCTAGTCAGTGAAGAACTACTCAAAAAGAACGGGCATGTCCCAAAGGGCACAGGACCCAACCTAAAATAAAGTCCACTGTCAACACAGAAACAATTAGAGTAATGACAGTCAATTATAGCTATAATGAGGTCTATAAGTTCATGCTAATAAAAATGTTTGAATAAAAGTATAAATGGAGGAAAAAGGACAGGGTTAATAAATATACAAGGAAGTTCAAAAAAAAACCATCATGGCAAATATTGCTGACCAGAGCCACATATTTATGTGATAATGTTATAGGACATTTACATAGCTATGGTGGTTTGAGTATAAAATAACCCCTATAGGCTCATTTGAATGCTTAACCTCCTACTGGTGGTTCTGGTGGTAGGAAGTGTGAGGGTCTCAAGGTGCTGTGGCTGAGCCCACACACTATTTTCTCACTTTGCTTCTTTCCTGTGAATGTGACAGTGTGATTGGTCCCTGCTCCTTCTATGCTTTCCTGCTGTCATGGACATTCCCTATAAACTGTAAGCCGAAAAGAAACCCTCTCTTTCCTTAAGCTGCTTCTAGTTTGGTATTTTGTCCCAGCAAGTAACTAATACAATAGTCTTTAAGTATCTCCTCTCCCTCAAGATACTTACCTTGGAGAGACTTAGCAAACACACCTTAACCAATCAATCAAAGTGCCCAGGATACATATCACCATGATATTATGATGTCGTTGCCTCCTCCCCTAAAAAATCAGAGAAACCCTAGTCACAGTGGCAGTATTATGAGAAGTAAGAGGACCAAGGCGCTCTTACATTGGGAAAAAAACACAAATATAACTCATAATGCTGAATCTTGGATTGGTGACATGAAAAAAATGACAGTGAAAAAATATCAAATTTAGAATACGTCCATCATTAACAGTTTTGTTTCCATGCTAATTTTGTAGTGTTGATGATTGTACCATATAGTAGAAATTAATGTTTGAGGGATTTGGGTGAAAAGGTATAAAGAATGCCTTTCCTGGGTATTTTATGAGTCTAAGATTGTTTTGCAGTGACATGTTAAAGAGAAGTATTACAGGTACTGGAAGCACGGGTGGGAGAATGATAATCCTGAGGAAGGCAGGCCTTTCTCCTAAAGAGAATGATGTGAGTACACATCTCTACATGTAAAGCAACTTCTAAAACAAAGAAATGTGTAGGATGGAGGAATGCATGAAGACATGTCAAATGAAAGGCTTATCCCTTTAATCTATGAGATTCTTATGTAAACAAATATAAAGGACAATAAAAATAGGTACAGTACACAACAATGACATAGTTCTTACATATGAGAAGTTGTTACTTTTCCTCCTTCATAATGATAAGAAGGCCACTTCTCACCTAGCTGAGGGCTTGAAGGAAGTGAGTGCAGAGCAGTCAGGAGTGCTAAGGAAACCCCCCTCTCACTGTGGTGGTAATGTAGATAGATGTACTGTCCAAAGCTCTCACGGGCACTTGTATCATGAGGCTATTACTCTACTGATTGAAACGTTTTCCAAGAGAACGCTAATTGAGAAATGCAAGGTACAGAGCAGTGTTTATATAAAACCACCAATTGTGATGTGTGTGTGTGTGTGTGTGTGTGTGTGTGTGTGTGTGTGTGTGTGTATGTCTGTGTTTGTGTGAGTGCAGGCACACATTTGGATGTCAGAGCAACCTCATGTGTCAGTCCTTGCCTTCCACCTTGAGACAGGGTCTCTGTTTCACTGTGTGTCAGGTTACGTGGCCTGCAAGTGTCTTCTTTCGGTGTCCCGTCCTGCAGTAGGTGTGCTTTGATTACATAAGTTCTGGGGATCCCCACTAGATGCTCTGGCTCGTATAGTAAACATGCTGTCCACCAAGTCCCCAGTCTGTGTTATCTTTCAGTAAAAAAAGATTTGTATTTTTAGTAGTGGTTGCTTCTGAAGAGGTGAACTACATGATAGGGAGGGAAGCAAAGTCTCTACCAAATGTACCTTCTGTATTTTTTAATCATGCAAGTATATTACTTATTCAAATATATTTTAATGATGCTATTGTTCTGGTCTTTATTCCTTGCTTTACTTACAGAACCCTATCTGCTTTAGCTCACTGGTCTGCCATCTTTAGTGATGTGCCATATCTTCCACTCTTGACATTTCCATTTGTAAAGTTATTCCAGAACAACCAACTCATCTGTTTTGAAGTTGTTGCTACTCTTATAAGTAAGTATCACAGAGCGGATCCAAGAAGGGATTCTGATTGATTTTCCTGGCGTCTTGGCAACATTTAGCAATTTTAGGTTTCTCTACTGTGTGTGTGCGTGCATGTGGAGGCCAAAGGACAACCTGGGATCTTGTTCCTCAGATGTCTTCCTCTCTCCCTCCTGCATCACCCATGGCTTGGTCTCTCATCAGTCTGAAACTCATGAAGTGGGCTGGACTGGCTAGCCAGCAAGTCCCAAAGATCTCTCTGTCTCTGCCTCCCCAGTGCTGGGATTGCACGCATGCGTCACCACGTCCACCTTATTTTATGTGGTTCTGGGGATCAGGCCCAGGTTCTCAGGATTGCAAGGCAAGCCCTTTCCTGACTGAGCTATTTCCCATCATATTCTCTAACTTTGTTTTGTTTGGTTTTTCAAGGTAGGGTCTTACTCTATCTAGCCCATGCCTACCTGGAATTCAATATGTAGTCTCAGAGTGGCCTCAGATTTACCTCAATCCTCCTACCTCTTCCTCCCAAGTGCTGGGATTAAAGATATTTTCCATCATGCCCAACTCTTCCCAGATTTAAAATAGAATTATTATTATTATTATTATTATTATTATTATTTGTTTTGTTTTGTTTTTGAGGTACAGTCTTCCTATAGTCAAGGCTGACCTGGAATTCACTATGTAGTCTCAGGCTGGCCTTGAACCCACGGCAATCCTCCCTCCTACCTCTGCCTCCCAAGTGCTGGGATTAAAGGTGTGGACCACCATGCCTGGCTTGTATTCTCTACATTAAAAAAAATATTTTATTTAAATCCAGGTGTAATGGTGCACACCTTTAATCCCAGAACTCAGGAGGTACAGAGATAAGAGGATTGCAGTGAGTTTGAGGCCATCCTGAGACTACATGGTGAATTCTTAGTTAACCTTGGCTAGAGCAAAAACCTTACCTGGGAAAAAAGTTTGTTTTTTTGTTTTGTTTTGTTTTGTTTTGTTTTGTTTTAATTTAGCCAGGCATGGTGGCATATGCCTTTAATCCTAGCATTTAGGCATCATAGATAGGAAGATCCCTATTAGTGAGTTTGAGGCCTGAGGCCAGCCTGAACTAGAGTTTAGATACTACCTTGGGGGGAAAAAAAGGAGAAAAAAATACTTTTTATTTATTTATTTGCAAGCAAAGAAAGTATGGGCTCACTGGGGCTTATTGCCACTGCAAATGAACTCCTGATGCATGCACTACTTTGTGCACCTGGCTTTACGTGGGTACTGGGGAAGTGAACCCAGGCTGACAGGCTTTGTAAGCAAGCACCTTTAATCACTGAGCCATTTCCCAAGTTCCATATTCTATACTTTTAAATGAAGAAAATGTGAAACAACCAGTTATAGAGCATAAAGTAGTCATTTCAATCATTTGTATATACTGCTTTTGTTTATAAGAAAATTTGGATAAATTTTAGAGTTTATACTTTTTAGGAGATACTGTTATAGTCAGCTCTACACTGCTGGGATGAACTTTCAAACCAGACACAGTTTATAGGAGGAAGGAATTTATTTGAAACTTACAGATCCAGGGGAAGTTCCATTGATGGCAGAAGAAGCTGGGCCCCCTTCACAGATCCAAGCAGAGAGATCCAGCCCGAAAGCAAGAACACAAGCCTGTAGCCGAACAGCATGGAACTCCAGGCAGAGCTCCAACACTTTGCATACCTTCGGGCTGGGCTCCAAAATCTGCCCCAGTGACACCTCCTCCAGCCAGGGGTCTGGAAACCCAAGTTACAAGCTTTAATAAAACTCCTGACTATTGTGGGGACATACATTCAAACTACCACAACTGGGGTTGTTAATAAGAAGGAGCAGATCTTTTACCAACTGTTGTATGTAAAGCCCTTGGCACACATCTAATACCCAAGTGTCTGTGGCCAGCAGTTACTGAACACTGAGTACCAGGCACTGACCTACTTTTGTTACTTCACTTAACCGTCACAACTACCCTTTGAGGTAGGTATTAGTGTCCCCTTTTCATAGGAGAGACGGAGGGCAGGTTAGGGACAGAGGAAGCCTTGAGCCAGTCTCCACTCTGCTGCCAGCTGTGTGGCCTGCTGCCCACCATCATTACTACACTGACAAGTGAGGAGTTGTTTTAACAGCACAACAAAATGCCTCTTTCCTTACTTAGGACTTAATTATTAGCTCAAATTTCAATGTTCAGTAATAAATAATGTAATTCCAGAATTGGAAAGCGGGTACAGACCATCCCAGTGGGGAGGGCATGGCAGCAGGAACAGGCTGCGCACACTCCTTGTCTCCTTTCTAGTCTGTTTTGCAGCCCAGTCCACGAAATGGTGAGTCCTCCCACCTCAGTTAGCCCTCTCTGGTCCTCTCATAGACACACTCAAAGGACTGTCTCCTATGGGATTGTAAAGCCCATCAAGTTGACAGTCAAGATTAACTATCACACATAGCCTTTTCTAAACCGACCCCTTTGTTAATCAGGAGACCAATCACATGGAAACCAGAAGGATCAGAAATGCTGTGGAAAGTATTGTACATGTGTGTTTGTGATTGGTGTTTGCTTTTGGTTTTTCAAGGAAGGGTCTCACCCTAGCCCAGGCTGACCTTGAACTCAAGGTGGTCCTTCAACTTCTGCCTCCTGAGGCCTGAGATCAAAGGGGTGCAGCACTAGCAGTGTATGTTTTTTAATTGCCACATTATCAAGAACCACTCTTAAGAAATTGGCAAAATTTCTATATACCTAAGGTGCTATGTTAGCATGAGGACAATTTGTAAACCTCTTATTCTAGAAATTAAACAGTATGGTATTTCTTATTTATTCATGAGCATATTGAGGACAAAAAAAGTGAGGTTGCTGGGTGTACTAGTGCAAGCCCATAATCCTGAGATAGGAGAATCACGAGTTTAAGGCCAGCCTGGACAACTTAGGCCCTAACTCAGTAAATTAAATTCTTCAGAAGGGCTGTAGATATAGCTCAGTTGTAGGGCATTCTGAGGATGCACAAGAACCTAAGTTCAATACCCAGTAGTTAATGGGGAGAAAAATACAAATTCTGATCTGATCGCTCATCACTGAGCACTGGTAGGCTGAGGCAGGAGGTTCACAAGCTGGAGAATAGTCTGGGCTACATAGTGAAATTCTATGTCAACAGGAAAAAAATCCTTTGATAAACAGAAAAGCATTTTAAGATATATTTCTGGTGTTTTTCCCTCGATAGCCAACTGGTGTCAACATTGGTTTGAATACTTTCCTAACCCTCCCATCAATATTCTTAGTATGATTGAAAATGTCTTGGCGTTTCACGACAAGGAGCTGCTACAGCACTTCATAGACCGTGACATAACTTCCCAGGTAAGAAGCGCAGCCTTCTAGAAGAACATCATTTATGCTACTGGTATAGATAAAACAGCATTTCCACAAGGAATAATAAAAAGCGCACTATATTTTGTGTTTTTAACAATTTTCTGTTCTTCTCTATTGACCTGCCTTTCTGAAAGTCTATAAAGAGGCTCAGTGGCTAACAGTGTCTGCTTGAAAGTCTGTAGAGTCCAGAGATGAGTTTGGGATATATGTAGCTCAGTGATGGAGCGCTTGCTAGCACTGGAGTGGGGATCTTTTCATAATTATGTACTTACTGTAATGATTCCATAGTGCAAATCAAATGTAAACTGTATCATCATTGACTCTGAATAAAGTATTGCTTGTTTATTTCAGTTGTACGCATGGCCTCTTCTTGAAACTGTGTTCTCAGAAGTGCTGACAAGAGAGGAGTGGCTCAAATTGTTTGATAATGTCTTCTCCAACCACCCTTCCTTCCTCCTGATGACTGTGGTGGCCTACAATGTATGTTCTAGAGCTCCTCTGCTCAACTGTTCTCTAAAGGATGATTTTGAGGTAAATACCCATCTGTAAGAGGATTCTTCGGGCCGGGAGTGTAACTCAGTGGCAGAGCCTTGTGCAGGACTCCTGAGGCTGTGGCTTCATCCCTAGAGCTACCAAAAAGAAAAAGAGGAGGGGCTGGAGAGATTGATCAGTGGTTAGGACACTTGCCTACAAAGCCTAACAACCTGAGTTCAATTTCCAATACCCATGTAAAGCCAGATGCACAGTTGCACATGTATCTGGAGTTTGTTTTCAGCAGCTGGAGACCCTGGAGCACCTATTCTCCCTCCCTTTCTCTCTCTCTCTCTTTCTCTCTCTCTCTTTCTCTCTCTCTCTTTCTCTCTCTCTCCTCACTATCTTTCTTTGCTTGCAAATAAATAATTTTTAAAGTTAAAAAAGAAGAAACAAAAACTCCTTGTAAATTCTCAGAATTTAGTTGTTTCAAATGAAAAATAGTTTTATTGAGTACCTATTGTGTGCTAGGCATTGATGCTGGATGATAAAAGTACAGTAGATAACAAGTTGAATGACATCTCTGGCCTTACTTTTGTTGTTGGTTTTTAAATTTTGTTTGTGTGTTTGTGTGTGCACGCATAAGTGCACACATGCGCGCACACACTTAGGTCATGGTACATGTTGGAGGTTAGTGGACAAACTCAGCTTGTTGGTCCTCTCCTTCCACCTTCTTTGAGACAGGGTCTCTCTTGTTTTTACCAGTTGGAGGGCTGGTCTAGCTGGCTCATAAGCTTTGAGATTCTCCTGGTTTTGCATCCTATTGCCCTAGACATATTGGGATTACAAAGTGTACTACTTGGCATCAGACTTTACGTAAGTGCTGGGGATCAAACTCAGGTCGACAGGCTTTCAGAGAAAGTGTCTTAACTACTTAGCTGTCTATCTTTCCAGCTCATCACTGACCTTACATACATACAGTGACAACATTGTTAGTTTGTTTTTTTCTAGGGTGGGGTGGGAGAGACAGAATCTCATGTAGCCAGGGCTTGGATTCCCTGTTTTGCAGAGGATGACCTTGAACAGATTCTCTTGTCTCTACCTCCTAAGTGCTGGGATTAGAGGCATGCACCACCACTGCTGTTACTGCTGTTACAATGTCAGGAAATAATCTTAATTTGGGAGTTTCCTGCAGAATTCTTTGCCTTCATAGTCACTATTGGACACTTGGTAGTTGTTTGCTGTTCATGATATTATCCATGGTCCATCTGTCAGCAACAGTTGGGATGGTAATGTGTGCAGAATGATGACTGGGAGTTCACTTTGCTCGGTTGCTTTTGGATTTTTGAGGCACAGTCTCATCTCACTATTTCTATAGCCCAGGTTGGCTTCAGGCTCACAGAGTAGCTCAGGCCATCCTGGAATGTGATGCGACCCTCCTGTCTCAGCCTCCCCAGTGCTGGAAATACATGTATGTAGCACTCCCAACAGAAATCATAGTAGGGAGCTGAGCACACTAAGAAGGCTGAAGTAGGAAGAACACCACCAGTGAAGTCAGCCCTATCTTGAGAAAAAAAAAAAACAAGTAGAGTGAATGTTATAATGAAATTTGCATTCTCCATTATGCAGCTTCCACTCACCCTTCATCATTCTTGGGGGACGCAAGGGTTGTATACATACATGTGTGTACAAGGAACACACATGTATGTCTTAGAATTTGGATCTGCCAGCAGAGCAAGATTATGTATAGCTGTTTCAGATACTTTTAAGTAATCAAACCAATTTATTTCCAAAGACTAAATTATTTTCTAATTTGCTTATTTTGGATTTATGAATTCTAAAAATATCTAAACAAAATAAGTTTGGAAGTTCCATTGTTGAAGCATATTTTTTCTGTTGTAATAGAAGCCTTCATATTAAGTCAATATATAAGCAATAGAATTTGAATTTTTTTTGAGATAAGGTCTCATGTGATCTAGGCAGGCTTGGGATTTGAATGTAGCAAAGGATGACCTTGGACTTCTGCTCTTTCTGCTTAGGGAAGGAAAGAGTTTATTTCATGACAGGATAGGTAAAGCCAAAGCAATGGATACTGCTGTTCAACTAGCTTTCTCCATTGTTAATCAGTTTATTTATTTGTTTATTTATTTGCATGCACACAGAGAGAGAAAGACAGAGAAAGAATGGATGTACTAGGGCCTCTTGCCACTGCAAACTGACTCCAGACACATGTGCTACTTTGTGCATCTGGCTTACTGAGGAATCAAACCCGGGTCATTAGGCTTTGCATGCAAGTGCCATAACTGCTGAGTCATTTTTTCACCCTACCAAATTGGGCTGGAGAGATGGCTCAGCTGTTAAAGGTGCTTTCTTATAAAGCCTGACTACCTGGGTTTGATTCCCCAGTACCCATATAAATCCAGATGCAAAAAGTGGTGCATGCATCTGGAGTTTGTTTGCAGTAGCAAAAGATCCTGGTGTGCCCATTCTCTCTCTCTCCTTGCAAATAAATAAAATATTTTTTTAAAAAAGATATAATAGAGCCGGGCATGGTGGTGCACGCCTTCAATCCCAGCACTCAGGAGGCAGAGATAGGAGGATCACCATGAGTTCAAGGCCACCCTGAGACTACATAGTGAATTCCAGGTCAGCCTGGGTTAGAGTGAGACCCTACCTCAAAAAAAAAAAAAAAGATATAATAAACTGGAGATTTCCATGGTGATGTTTCCGTGGTGATTCTAAATCCTGTCAAGTTAATAACTAGAGATTAACCATCACAGAAAGCTTTTGTCAATTTACAAAAAAGAAAAATCTTAACAATAGATTCATCCTGAACTCTCGTTGAATTCTGCCTCATAATTGCCATTAGGTAAATCTCGATTTCAACATCACATTTTTGTATAGTATTTCTTTCACCATCGGAATAACCTGGATATAAGTGCCGTGATTAGAGAAGTGTATCGTCTAATGGAGACTACACCTGCTGCCATTCATCCACATAGCATGCTTGGGGCTTTTGCTGCGCTGACCAAAGGGCAGTACCCAGTGTTCAACCAATATCCAAAGTTTATTGTGGATTATCAGACACAGGAGCGAGAAAGAATAAGGAATGATGAGCTGGATTACTTGAGAGAGAGGTAAGCATGGAATATTCCTATTCTTTTACACAAATGAGATCTGTCCTAAAGTTTTTAAGTATTGTTAAGCATTTATGTAAAATCAAAGTTTGAAGACTAGAGATGCCTTTAAAGATACTTAATTCTTATATGTGGAAATAAAATCATGTATTACACATTAATCAAGTTGGGCACTTGGTATCTTGATTGTAAATTACTTCACTTTCTTGTTTGCATGTTCATAATAGTAAGTATTGTCTACTTAAGGCAGACAGTTGAAACTATGCAAGCGGAAGTAGATGAGCAAAGAGCTGAGGATGAGGCTTGGTTCCAGAAGCAAGAACTGCTTCGTAAGGCCGAGGAGACCCGCAGAGAGATGCTCATGCAGGAGGAAGAGAAGATGGTACAGCAGAGACAGAGGTACACCCCTGCCTCCACAAAATTGTTTTCTTTCATTTCTTTTTTTAGCAACACCTTATTTGAACTACCCAGCTTAATTTCCACTAAACAAATACTTTAGTGTGTAGTAAAATTAATTCCAAATCTATAATGCATATGATAACTTTGGACTAATTTTTCAGAAGCAATATAAATGCTGATGTTCTTTGAAGGACATTATTTAGAAATACTCAGTTTAAGCCAGGCGTAGTGACTGACACTTATAACCCTAGTAGTCTAGAAGACTGGGCAGGGAGATTGATGTACTTTTGAGGTCAGCCTGGGCTACATAGTGGGTTCCAGACTAGCCTGGACTATAGAGTAAGAATGTTTCTAAAAGAAAAATAATCACTCTAAAGGAGACAGAAATGCTTTATAATAGAGTGCTGGATAAATCTCCTTTTGTGGAATGTAAATTTTTTTTCAGGGTAGGTTCTCTCTCTCGCCCAGGCTGACCTGGAATTCACTATGTAGTCTCTGGGTGGCCTCGAACTCACAGTGATCCTCCTACCTCTACCTCCCAAGTGCTGGAATTTAAAAGCATTCACCAGCACACCTGGCCAGAATGTAATTTTTTTAAAATATTTTATTTATTCATTTTCAAGCAGAGAAATACAGAGATAGAGAGAGAGAGGGAGAGAACACCAGGGCCACCACCTTGTAGGTCTGGCATATGTGGATCCTGGGGAATTGAACCCGGGGCCTTAGGCACTGGAGGCAAGCGCCTTAAACGCTGAGCCTCCAGCCCCAGAATGTAATTTTTTAAATTATATTTTAATCTTAACTGTATGACCTAACAATGAAAAATTCAAAAATATGTTTAATTAGATTTATGGGCTACAGAGAGCAAAGACCCTACCTCGAAAAAAAAAAAAAGCGCTACATAATTAGACTAAGCTTAATCCTAGGACAGTCACTTTTTTGTTTGTTCTATCTGGTGTTTTATTTGTTTTGTTTGGGGTTTTTGAGACAGGGTCTTGCTGTATAGCCCAGGCTGGCCTTGAACTCAAAATCCTTCTGCTTCCACCAGCCTAGTTCTGAGATTACAAGCATTCGCCTCCACACCAGCTTGGAAAACTATTCTATCAGTGTTTAGTGATTCTTATTTTTTGGTGAAACTTGATGAAACTGGTTTCTAGGGTTGGTTAGATGCATTTATAGGACTGAGCTACTAGCTTTCTACTAAAATTGCAAACAGATGAGCACTCATTGTGTTGTACCAGTGGAACAGACCATGGGTGCTCGTTCTCCCTGGAAACGAAGAGCACCGCTAGTATTGAGATGCCTGAGCTGAGTGGGGAGAGGCCCGGCCTCCCTCTTCCAGCACAGGGAGATAAACAGAAGACTGAAGACCTAGTAGAGTTTGTGGATGAAAGGTTTGTGGCCACTTGTCATCATCCTAAGTACAGACGTGTCATTTGGCATCATTTGCTTAATGTATTGTAAACACTTGTGTCGCAAGGTCGCCTGTTAAACTAGCCAAATATAGCAAGCTAGCTATCTGTACCTGTTGTAAAAAAATAACCGTTCCTCAACATATGTTGTATTTCAGACTAGCCGCTGTAAAAAGAGAGCTGAAAATAAAGGAAATCCACCTGCAGGACGCTTCGAGAAGGCGTCTGCTGAAGCTGCAGCAAGCTCAGCGGGAGATGGACCTACGGAGGCTGGAGGATGAAATTGAGAGAAAGGTTAGGAATTCTTTTCTTTTTGGTTTTCTGAGGTCGGGTCTCCCTCTAGCCCAGGCTAACCTGGAACTCACTCTGTAGTCCCAGGCTGGCCTCGAACTCATAATATGCCTCCCAAGTGCTGGGATTAAAAGTGTGGGCCACCATGCCTGGCTCCAGGTTTGGGGGGTGTTTACTAATTTTTAAGAGTCAAATTTGCACTTACTCTGTCTTGAAACCTACTAATTAATGTAGTAATCATAAAGTCTACACTGAAGACAAATACTAAACTTTTTTTTTTGGTTTTTTGAGGTAGGGTCTCCCTCTAGTCCAGGCTGACCTGGAATTCACTCTGTAGTCTCAGGGTGGCCTTGAACTCATGGCGATCCTCCTACCTCTGCCTCCTGAGTGCTGGGATTAAAGGTGTGCGCCACCACGCCCGGCCAAATACTAAATTTTACTGATCTCAGCTATTCTTACTCTCTTTTATATTTTTTAATGGTTAAATATTTAAGAAATACTAAGATACATCAGTCAAATTGACTAGTCACATTGATAACTACTTGTCTAAAAATAGAAATATGTCAGTTTCAGGTATGATCAAGGGTGATATTCTTTATTATAAAAATTTATATATGGCTACTATAAAAAGACTATCTAGTTCAAAATATGTAGAGTTAGAAAATGGGCCTTTCTGTGTTTCTTCATTTCTGAAACCTAAATGTAATTACTCCTCTAAAGAAGCACATCAAAATGTTTATTCTCTCTCAAATTAATAAAAATATATATCCATTTAAAAATAATATTTTATTCAATTATATTTCAAATTTTTTAAACTTTATTTTTTAAAATATTTTATTCATTTTCAAACAGAGAGAGAGAGAGAGAGAGAGAGAGAGAGAGAGAGAGAAAACCAGGGCCACCACCTTGTGGGTCTGACTTATGTGGGTACTGGGGAATTGAACCCGGGGCCTTAGGCACTGGAGGCAAGTGCCTTAACCACTGAGCCATCTCTCCAGCCCCCTATTTCAAATTTTTATAACATATATTTAATATAAAAACACTGTTAAGGGCTGGAGAGATGGCTTAGCAGTTAAGGCATTTGCCTGCAAAGCAGAAGGACCTGAGTTCAGTTCCTCAGTGCCCACATAAAGCCAGATACACAAGGTGGCACATGTGTCTGGAGTTCATTTGCAGTGGCTGGAGGCCCTGGTGCACCCATTCTCTCTGTGTGTCTGCCTCTCTCTCTCTTTTGCTCTCTCTCAAATAAATAAATATATTTTTTAAAAAGACACTGTTAATATAAAAACACTGTTAATAGAATGCTTACCCTTTTTTTGAATTAAGGCTTTGCAGTCCAGCACCTCAGTTTGGACTAGTTCCATTCTGCTCGACATCCCCATCCGGGTAGCTGGTGGCTGCCAGTGTGTGGCTGAGGCATTACACTTTGTGTCTGTTATAAATGTTTTCCACTGGTCTGGGTTGCTTGTATTTTAAAACAGTTTATGTTTTTTGTTTTTTCTTGAAACATGTTTAAATTTTTAGATTAAATCTTGGCTTTTTATGACTTCTAGGTTTCATGTCATATTCAGAAAGACTTTCTCATTCTAAGGTTACCTAACTGTATATATTTTCTTCTGGTTTTATGGTTTCAATTTTTGTTTGTTTTTTAAATGTTTTATTTATTTAAGAGAGAGAGGCATATAGAGAATGGGCACGCCAGGGCCTCCAGCCATTGCAAATGAACTCCAGACACATGTGCCACCTTGTGCATCTGGCTTTATGTGGGTACTGGGGAATCGAACTCAGGTCCTTCTGCGTTGCAGGCAAACACCTTAACCACTGGGCAGTCTCTCCAGTTTTCTTGTTTTCTAATCTTCACTGTAGCTCGGGGAACTTCAAACCATTGTGCACCAGCTAAATCTGGCCACCACCTCTTTTCTGAGGTGATGGTTTCAATATTTTAGTTTTTAAAAATCAGTCATGACATGTAGTCATATTAAATTTGGAATTCAAGCTTCAGTGCCCATAGTGAAGCCACATGGGAGCATAGTCACACGTGTATTTGCGTATTGCCTGCATCTGCATTGATGCTACAGTGGCAAGATGGCGAGTGTGACAGAAACCATGTGACCCTCAAAATCCACAGTAGTTACTATCTGGCCCTCCACAGAAAAAGTGCCAACTCCTGAGGCAACTGAAACCTGAGTGTGTGGAATGAGTTAAGGACCAAGCTACTTCTTTCTAAAAGGCATGTCACTTGTCCCAACGCCATCTGTTGAATACTGACAAGGTTGTTTACCGTGTCACTGTGACTCGCTTATATACTTCCTCTTCTTTCTTACCCTGTCTGTTCCTATGCCAATACCACACTGAGTGACAGTAATGTTTGCTTAACCCAGGCCTATTCGTTGTTCTTCCTCAGTATTCTCAAAATCATAAGTAAGTTGATCTCTTCCTACCTCCCCATCCTCTTGAAATTTTTATTAGCATTACAATGAATTTATACATTAATTTTAGACATTTCAAACCTAGTTTTGATAAAATACTGTCTTTTAAAGCATTTTAAATTCATCTACTAGAAATCTTTTTAGGATAATACTTTTAGTTTTGTTAAGCCTAATTAATTTTAATTGGTTTTTACAAACTGTGACTTTTAAAATTACCTCATCTAGTGAATTAGATTAATAACCCATTATTCTAAAGTGTGTATTCTTCCTGATGCATGCTCAGAACTCTGAGGTCTTTCCACAAACCCTCTTGAGCTAGGGCAGGCATTTTTTTAATTCTAAACTCCTCAGGGGGGCAAATGACTCAGTGGTTAAAGGTGCTTGCTGGCAAAGCCTGTTGGCCCAGGTTCAGCTCCCCAGCACTCATGTAAAGCCAGATGCAGTTGGCATGAGACTCTGCACACCCATCAGCATACACATGCACACGCACACACACTCCTGAAGTTCTTGCAGAAGCACATCAGGTCTCTGCCTGCAGCTGACGGCTGTGATGCTGTGCTCTCACCCTGCTCAGGCCTCAGCAGGAAAGACTTCAAGAGTCAAAACAGCACAGCACGTGCTGTGGACATCTGTCAGCAAACACAGCTGAGCTGTTTGGCCCGATGTATGTTCTCACCCTAGCCCAGGATGACCTGTAACTCCCTGCCATCCTCTTGCCTCTCCAGTGCTGGGATCAAAGGCATACGTCACCACGCCCCACCCCCATGGCTTATTGTTGTTTTGTTTTTCTGAGGTAGGGTCTCCCTCTAGCTCAGGCTGACCTGGAATTCACTATGTAGTCTCAGGCTGGCCTTGAACCTATGGCGATCCTCCCTCCTACCTCTGCCTCCTGAGTGCTGGGTTTAAAGGTGTGTACCACCATGCACGGCCCCCATGGCTTTTTGTATCTCTGAAAAATCATAAGCAAAAGTGCTTCTGTAACTGGAATTCCTTAAATGTGTCTCATGCTATGCCAAACTCTCCTTCACCTCTTGGCCTTCTCAGTACTCTTGCTCCGTAGCCTCAAGCCTGCCACCTTTGAGTTCCTGCTCTGGTTCTTCTACCCCTCGAAAGTTCCTCTTGGCATCCCACTGACATCCCCTGTTCCTGCTGTTCTGTGTGGTTATTTAGTAGCATGTCGAACACTCATCATTTCAGAGGGAGTAATGCAGTCATCAAATGTCTGCTGAGGGATTGATCATAGTTCTGATGCTTTGTTTTCTTTGATATGCATCTTTTATTCTCACCCCTAGACAGCTAGGTATTTAGGCAGCAAAGTACCTTATCCAATTCCTTTCTTTTTTTTTATTTTTTTAATTTTTTTTGGTTTTTTGAGGTAGGGTCTTGCTCTAGTCCAGGCTGACCTGGAATTCACTATGTAGTCTCAGGGTGGCCTTGAACTCACGGCAGTCCTCCTACATCTGCCTCCCGAGTGCTGGGATTAAAGGCATGCGCCACCACGCCCGGCTTTCAATTCCTTTCTTATATAGGAGTGAAAAGCTGCCTAGCTATCAAATTTGGGGGAATGTGTACTCTAAATTATTAAGTGTAAGCAAGTCACATACAGGTCAGATAGTCCACAATACATTTCAACCTGGAGCTGTTAGTTAACAAATAGATTCTTTCAAAAGTTTAGAAGTTTATTTTTCAATTAAACAAATTATTTTTTTAATTGATTTATTTGCAAGCAGAGAGAGCAATCGAGAGAGATGGGTGTGCCAGGGCCTCTTACCACTTTGAACAAGCTCCATTATGTGGATATTCTGGAATCAAACCCAGGCCATCACGCTTTGCAAACAAGTACCTTTAACCACTGAACCAGCTCTCCAGCCCAAATTATTTTTAACAAAGTTAGACATGTTATATTTTTATCAGTTCCAAGTTTAAGTTGCTCAAGTTTTTCTTGATGCCATGTTGGTTGTACTATTGTAACACGTGCTGCCTGTTCTTTCAGGCCACGTAGGTGAGTGTGGGTCACTTGTGGTTTTTGTTTTTTAATGTAGATTTACCTTAGAGCATGCCCAGAACCCATAGTGAGTATGATACATCTCCAGTTATGCTGCTGGTGGGTTGTCCACATTAAAAGATCACTAAATCTATCGAAAACTGTATTCAAAGTCTTCTTGGCATTGACAGTTCATCATTTGCTTGCAGGTTCACATGAGGGATCAAGAAATTGCTACCACAGCCAAAGACCTAGAATTGAGGCGACTGGAACTCGAGTCACAGGAAAAGCTGTATGAGAAGGTATAAAATTACTTCCTTCCAGCATGAGAAAAGCATGTTGTATACCATTCATCCCCCTTTCTTTCTTTCTTTCTTTTTTTTTAACAAATCCACTTTTATTTCTTTTAAATCCCTTGAAGTGTACAGGATCACACGGACTGTGTCCAGTGTCCTTGGCAGGATGTTGCTTCGGAATTTTGCATTAACCATGCCATGGTTTCCATGGATGTCCCTCATTCCCTTGCCCCAGACCACACTGGTTTTAGTATCTTGCCTCCAGGAGTCACTGTGTTGGTCTTCACTTTGTGCACACAGGCACACTCTTACCCAAGCAGACTTGAGTTTCATACCTTCATTTGTAAGAAGAGCTGAGTGCTGCTTTGGTTACGGAGAGCCCTCTAATAGCCAGAGCCTTCCAGACATATATTGGCCTCTTTAGAAGACCTGTTCCCAGCCAGGCCCCAGTTATTTGCCCCCAAAATTCAACAGGAGGAACTTCACACCTAACCTCTCTTTAGACTATATTTATCGTGGTTTTTAAATGTTCATTTTAGTCATTTTTTAAGCAAAATGTAGTGTCATCTAGGATTGTAAGGTAGCCAAAATGTCTGAATGTACAGTTTGTTGTAATTCTTTAATTCATGTTTCTCTAGCAGCTTAGATTAGTGTCTGCAGCAGCAGATGTAAGCCCAGACTTTGCTTTGGGGTCTTTTTCCAGTTTCCCCATGTTTGTGACGTAGTGGCTGTAAACCAAGCCCCGTGCAAATTGATCATGGCTGACATGAAAGCCCGACATGGGAAGTGCTTTGGCAACTGAAAGTTTTCATGTTCCTGCATGATTCTCAAAAAATTCAAACATCAGATTTCATACTTCTGGAGTAATGATGCTTAGCCAGTCAAGTCTGTACAAAAACTCCAAAATCTGAACTCTTTTGCCAAGCAGATAAGGAACTTGGAAGCCTGACCCTCCAGGCTCCTTGAAGCGCTGAGGGAAGAGCTGTGAAGTACTTTAAATTTGAATCTTCTGGAAGTCAACCAGCAGAACATACAATTCCGTTTTTAAGGCCCTAAAAAAGCTGTCAATTTTATTCTTTTCATTAATACAAAATTTGTGCATGTGTGCCACATGCATGTGCCTGGTGCGTGTGTGGAGGTCAGAGCACAATCTTGGGTGTCGGTCCTCTCCTACCACCTTGTTTGAGGCAGGACCTCGTGTTCATTATTGCTTTTGCTGGGCTTGCAAGCTTCCAGGAGATTCTGTCTCTGCCTCCCATCTCACCATGGGCACACCAGGATTATAGACACCTGCTACAGTGTCTAGTTTAAAAAATACATATTTATTTGAGAGATGGGTGTGCCAGGGAGATGAGAGAGAGAGAGAAACAGAGAGAAAGAGGCAGATAGAGAGAGTAAGTATTGATGCTTCTTCCCACTGCAAACGAATTCTGAGACACCTGCACCACTTAGCACATCTGGCTTTACATGGGCACTGGGGGGGAATCAAACCCAGGCCATCAGGCTTTGCAAACAAGCTCCTTTAACTGCTGAGATATCTCTCCAGCTCAATGTCCAGTTTTTTATATGGATCCTGAGGATCTGAACTCAGGTACTCATGCTTGCATGGCAAATTCTTTACCCATTGAGACATCTCCCAGCCAATACATTTTTTTGGTTTTCTTGAGGTAGGGTCTTACTTTAGCCCAGGCTGACTTGGAACTCACTCTATCGCTCCTGGGTAGCCTTGAACTCATGTCCATCTGCCTTCCTCAGCCTCCCCAGTGCTGGAACTAAGGGTGTGCACCACCATGCCCAACTCCAATAAAATTTTTATTTGATAAAAATGTTCTGTTACTCATCAAGTGTTGAAATTGTTCAGGCTTCACTCCCTTCAGGCCTCTTCAAGTCAAAGTCAAACTTGGAGATGAAATTAGCCTTAACTGAGATTCATAACAGATAACATGCATGATTGTTCATTAACCACATTAAATTATTTATTAAGACAGGAGCTCCTTTTGTAGTCCAGGCTGGCCTTGGACCCACAGTCCTCCTTGCTCTACTATATTTTTTTCCAAACATTCTATCATTTAATAAATTGATAACTTCCTTCACCCAGTATACTTCTCTATACTATCCAGTTTCATTCCTCATCATTGGTTTTATATTTCTTTTGTTTTATCCTATTCTTAAGCTTTCCATCCCTGTGATTTTTATCTCTTCATAGCTAAAATTCCATGTTCTTTTGTTTTTGGGTTGGTTTTTTTTTTCCAAGGTAAAATTCTTTTTCCAAGTGGCTCTGTCTTAGCTGTCATTTGTTGTGGCTGTTGATGAGCCTTTAAACTTTCTGGCAGATATTTAAGTGGCTTTGGCAAAACATTTTTTTGTATGTAGTTTAAAAATATTTTTACTTTTTGCTAATTATAAAAATAATTAGGTTGCTGGAGATCGTTAGAAAAGTAGAAAAATCTGCCAGCCCAGGTTTGATCCCAAAGCCACCCATGTAAGCAGGAGTCAGAGTGGTGCAAATGTCTGGTCTTTGTGGCTCTAAGAGGCCCTGGCACACATATAAACACAAGCACATGCAAATAATAAATAGATAACTAACTTGAAAAAGAAGACAATCTTGCCAGGCTTGATGGGGCATGCCTTTAGTCCAGCACTCAGGAGGCAGAAGTAGGATAGCTGTGAGTTCAAGGTCACCCTGAGACTACATAGTGAATTCCAGGTCAGCCTGGGATAGAGGGAGCCCCTACCTCAAAAACCAAAAAAAAAAAAAGATGGTAATGTGCCAGTTAGGGATATTGCCCCTCCCTCATCCTGGTTTTCTTCTTATTTCTTTGCTTAATGACTCTTCGAAACTAATTCAGTAAAATCCATATTCTTTGCCATGGGTAGCCAGCCACTGGAGCCTCTCCTCAGCTTAGTGGTCAGCTGATGGCTATTCAGGGACTTCTTCATTAGCACCTTTTAACCAGAAATCTTCTGGTCACTGCTGAGGGGCTCTGGGGGATCTATTGGGGCACACCTTCAGCACCCAGCAGACTTTGGGAATCTATTGGGTTACACCTTCAGCACCCAGCAGGCTCTGGGGATCTGTGGGGCACACGATCTATTCTCAGCAGGGAAGGCTCAACTCTGGTAGTGCAGAACCTCAGTGATAAGCAGAAATGAGAAGGCTCAGGTCTCAGCACACAGAACCTCACATGTGCACATGGCCTTCTGGAGTCCCAGGAAAATTTGCTACCTTGTGCATGAGTCTCCAGCCTTTCTTTCCTTTGAGGCTCTTTGATTAGCGTGTTGTTTGTTCTAGCCATGGCTCATCACCTCAGCCAGCCGAGATGTTAGCTCTTCCCTGCTTGTGTTTTGACATAGTCCACAGGGCTGGCTATGCACATCAGGTGTTCTGAGGGCTTCCCATACAGGCATCTAGACCCACTCTTGAGGTCACGAAAGCATCAGGAAAGTCTCTGGAAAGGTCTGAAGGAGCCCATCTCAGTGTCTGTTGATAGCCAAGGTTCTCTAAGCTGATGCAGGGCTTGGGGCTGGGGAGGGAGCGGGAGTGACGCAGTTAGATCAGCTCGGTGCTTGCTTCTTCCTGACATGCAGCCATGTTAATGTAGGCACTCCCCAGCTCGGTGCATGAAGTCCATTCTGACAGCTTCTCTCTCGGTGCTTCTGAAGGAGAAAGTCCTCAGAGGTCCTTGCTCACTAGTTTTCACTGATGCCATTACTCTGCTTTTTACCTCGAAAATGAAATGATTCTAGTTTTCATTCGTGGCCTGAATAAAGGCAATTCCTTTTGTATTTTAGCATTATCATATACCTCAGCATTTTTTTAACAGAATTTTACTCGAAATCAAGAAGCTGTTGCAAAAGAAATTCGAGACGATGCAAATGCCTACAGACAAAAAGTGGATCTTGAAGAAAAAATGTTTCATAAGCTGGTGGAAACTGGCCAGACTCCAAGCTGGAAGGCTCAGAAGGTAAAAATGTGGTGAATTTAGTGTGTATATATACAGGGAAATTTCTATCCATCATTCTCTCAAGAGAACAAATTAAAAGTTTATCAAGTTAATTCACCTAATTTCTTTGTTTATTTGTCACCATTCCCAGCACCTCCCGTTGCTTCATTTGTTTACAGGCTGGTTTCATTAGTAGTCAGGTAAGGTACATGCATCTTTCATGCCCTTTGAGAATCTTAAGACTGACAAGAAAACATGCAAAAAATGGTGACTTTACAGATTGCACTGTCCTGCTGTGTTCTATCTTAGAAATTGAGTGGACAAGGTTACAAAAGCTTGGGTCCCTGCTGGTGTGTAAGGCAGCACTTCCAAAGCATCTCCTGTGGGAAGCTCACCACTATCAGCCAGGAAAGCCAGCGATAGTCGAGTTAGTGTGACTTAAAATGTGGGCAGGGGTGGTGCCAAGTTTGAGGATATTGTACATTATTTTAAGAATTAAGGAAAAATTCTACTGTGGTGGTAAGGGTGGGCACAAGAGGAGGGAGGAGGAGGAAAAAGAGTGAGAGAAGGGAAACAAAAAACAAAATATGTTCAAAATACAACATAATGAAACCCAATTCTTTATATGCTAATAAAAATTTTAAAACAGCTGGGTGTGGTGGTGCACGCCCTTAGTCCCAGCACTCAGTGGGAGGATGGCCCTGACTTCAAGGCTACCCTGAGACTACATAGTGAATTCCAGCTCAACCTGGCTAGGGTGAGATCCTACCTTGAAAAACCAAAAAATAAAAATAAAAAAATAAACAATAGAAAACAAATTACCAAAGCCAGGCATAATAGCTCTCACCTGTTAGTCCCAGCACTAGGAGGCTGAAGTAGGAATCTTTCCGTGACTCAAGGCTGTCCTGGGCTAAGAGTGAGTTCCAAGTCAGCCTGGGCTAGGGTGGGACCCTGCTTCAGAGAAAGAAAGAAAAATAAATAAATAAAAAGAGCTGAGTGTGGTGGTGCACACCTTTAATTCTAGCACTAGGGAGGCAGAGGTAGGAGGGTTGCTGTGAGTTCGAGGCCAGCCTGAGACTACATAGTAAATTCCAGGTCAGCCTGGGTCCTACCTCGAAAAGCCAAGAAAAAAAAAAGTCAGGGGTGGTGGTGGTGGAATTTCTCAACCTATTTTATAGAATTTCTTAGGGAAGTACCTTTCCACAATGCTGACTTAAGTGAGTTGGAGTAAAACTGGAGATATTCACAAGGGAACCTTTAATTATCCTTTTAAGAAATGTGCAGTGGTTATGTGTCCTGAGCTGGCCCTATCCCAAAACCAGGAACGGTGGGAGAAGGTGGGGGGCTCGCATTTAATACCAATCTTTTAGGTGATTTCACCAAAACATCGCCCTGTTGTTTTTTCTTACATAGGCTTTTGTACATTTTAAATCTGGACTCTGCTAATTCCTTCTCAGAATGTGAAAGCAGAAATTGTTGGATCTTACCTCTTCTCAACTTTTAGAATCACATCAAGAGTTGCTACTTTTTTTTTCTTTTTTAAATTGAGACAGTATGATAAGATCTAACTATGGAGCCCACTCTGGCCTTGAACTCACAATCCTCCTGTCTCCTTCCAAACCTTTTTAAAACATCGTTATCCAGCTGCTCTGGAGATGCGTTTAGCTGGTTTGTGGTGGGGAGTGTGTGTGTGTGTGTGTGTGTGTGTGTGTGTGTGTGTGTGTGTTTAAGCATACCCAGGTGACTATTCCATACCACCAAGGTTGTTATGAACAACTGCCACAGACACTTGACTACATTGAATGTATGCACCATAATTCAATATAGCCTAACCTTGTTTGTGAAACTAACTTTTTCTTAGGTAATTGAAGACAGTTTGGCAAAAGCTGAGCAAGCATGCCTGAATGCTGACTGGCAAATTCAAGCTTTGCAGAAACAGAAATGTGATGATCTGCAGCGAAGTGAAGGCTATCAAGAAGTAGCCAAACTCCTTCGGACAAATAGAAGGAAAGAAATAGAAGTATTGAATGCCATGATGGAGGAGGAAGCTAAGAAGGTCAGCACAGTGTTAGAAGCTCATTGTTA
Organism: Zapus hudsonius; assembly: GCA_004024765.1. Classification (NCBI taxonomy): domain Eukaryota; kingdom Metazoa; phylum Chordata; class Mammalia; order Rodentia; family Dipodidae; genus Zapus; species Zapus hudsonius. The sequence continues at coordinate 14,565 of PVHP010005200.1, read as the reverse complement.
GTGGATTAGGGTAATATTGTACTTATGGCCTTGTGCACTCTAGGCAAGTGCTCTAACCACTGAGGTATATAACCTTAATCTAAATTTAATGTGTATTCTCAGGGACGGTATCTAATATTGATGCTACCTAAAAATAATTAGACATCTTTCGTGTTTCTATAGTGTGTCTTAGCATGCCAGCTTCTGGATTCGTTCTGGCTGATTAGGCAATATTTATCATTGTGTTTATTTGTTTGTTTTGTTTTTAGTTTTTGTTTTTTAGGGTAGTGTCTCACTCTAGTCCAGGCTGACCTGGAATTCACTATGTAGTCTCAGGGTTCCTTGAACTCACAGTGATCTTTCTACCTCTGCCTCCTGAGTGCTGTGATTAAAGGTGTGCACCATCACGCCTGGCCCAATTGGGTAATATTACTACTTTAAGTTACCTAATTCCTTGTACTTACAACGTAAAAAGATTTTGAGTGGGTTTATGTGCTTGTATCCAATAGTAGCCGTAAAGACTCTGGGAGTATTGTTCTTCTTCATAGGAAGGTTGGCACTGGGTTAGTATCATGGCTTCAAGGCAATCAGCCTCCTTTAATTTTTCTCCCTGCTTCCTGTTATACCTTATCATCCAGGATGAGTGCTAGAGTTCTAGCCATCATTTGTATTCCAGACAATGGGGAAAGATAGAACAAGAGTGTAGTGTTCCACCTCCATTGGAGCCGACTCCTTTTAACTGCCTTCCAGGAGTGTCATGTCAAGTCCTGCTAGAAAGTGTTGTCATTTATAGCAGGAGGCATTGTGATCCCAAATAAAATTAAGATTATATTCCTAAAGAAGAATCAGAATGGATTTTGAGGTGGTAACTAAGAGTATATATCACAGCTTCTTATCGTTGGCTGATCTCCCAAGCACTGTGGGACCTGTGGGCCTTGTGCTCCGTGGATGCTGTCACAGGTGCTCCAGGCTTTCCTGAGGACGATGCAGAGTAGAAGTTCCAACTCTGGGTACCTGGCCGTGGAGCCTGCCTCTTTCTGTTGCAACCTCCTGTCTGCGCTGAAAGCTGCCTTCTCACAGTAGATTTCCTTCAAGAAACTATCCCAGGTCATTTTCCTTCTGCCTCATCCCAATGGCATGGGGCCTTGTCTTAGAACCCTTCTGTTGAAGGGCTGATGCCCAGAACACAGGAAAATTGTGGTGAACTCCTCTCTTTAAAGTAAGATTGCTGAGATATAGGTGCACTGTAAAAGTGGGTGCAGTTGAACTTGAGCACTGACATGTTTCAGAATGGGGGATAGTGTTTTAATCTATCACTTTAATTCATCTTGTAAGATGATAGTTTCTCATTTTATGGGAGACACAGCTAGGCTTCTCTGGGGTCGATGTGTAGACCACAAATGGGCAGAGAATGAATACTCTGATTTTTGTGGTGTTCGTTACAAAGGTATAACATTCATGTTAATATACATTAATGCAAAGCTAGCTTATTCTGATAAGGTGTGGACCCTATGGAAGAAATGATTACTTCACTGGGACAGGTGGGACCTAGCTGTGTGCTTCATGGCATTCTGAGGTGCCTACCAAGTGATAGAGAAGCAGCCTGTGCTCACACAGCTCTTTGTTAGCCATAGGTCACCATGGGCACCCGAGTCCCATAATACTAACTAGGTATTCATGTGTGCACTGGGGCCATGAAGCAAAGAGGAGGTCTGTGTCAGCAGTTTTTGTGATCTTGTTGTGCCTCTTGTCTATGTAGTGGAAGGAAGCTGAGGAAAAAGAATTTCATTTGAAATCAGAAAAGAAAGCTGCAGCCCTTTCAGATGCTTCTAGAAAGTGGTTCTTAAAGCAGGAGATGAGTGCGGCTTTAGAACATGCTGAAAACCCACTTCCTAAAGGTGAGTGTCTCTTTGTCTAACTGTGGTCTGTTATCATGCCTCACTTCTGGAGGGCCATTTTGGTATTTTCATTTAAATTATGCTCAGCTGAAAGGTAATCTAGGTTTTGTTTTGTTTTGTTTTGGTGGAATAGGATAAGCTAAAAAGATGGCACTGCTTTAAAAAAAATCAAAAACAGGGCTGGAAATTGGCTCAGCATATTAAAATATTAAAAAAATAAAAACAACTCCAAGTTTGACTGAGGATCTGGCTTGGTAGAGTGCTTTCACTCTCACACGTGAGCATACACACACCCCAAAGTAAAATAAAATGAAATAAAATTATAATTAAAATTTTAAAATAAGCCAGGCATGGTGGTGCATGCCTTTAGTCCCAGTACTCGGGAGGCAGAGGTAGGAGGATCACCAATAGTTTGAGGCCACCCTGAAACTACATAGTGAATTCTAGGTCAGCCTGGGCTAGAGCGAGACCCTACCTCAAAAAACTTAAATAAAATCAAAATTTTAAATAGAGGAACAGAAACTTTTTCTGCATTTTATACTGTCAGTCTTGGCAGCTTATCTGTTTATAGTGCACATTGAGATTGTGCCTTTTTAAAATTTTTACTTATTTATTTGAGAGAGAAAGAGGAAGATAGAGAAAGAGAGAATGGGCACCCAGCCCAGGGCCTCCAGCCACTGCAAACAAGCTCCAAACACATGCACCTCCTTGTGCATCTGGCTCTATGTGGTACTGGAGAATCAAACTCAGTTCTTTAGGCTTTGTAGGCAAGTGCCTTAACCACTAAGCCATATCTCCAGCCTGAGATTGTGCCTTCAAGCCAGGTGGTACACACTTTGATCCCAGCACTTAGGAGGCAAAGGCAGGAGGATCATGAATTCTAGACCCATCTGAGCTACAAAATTAGGAGACAGGAGAGAGAGAGATACTATCCATGCAATGGAATCTTATTCAGCGGTAAGAAGTTCTGATCCATGCTACAGAAGAATAACCCTTGAAAACCTTAGTCTAGTTAAAGAAGCCAGACATCAAAGCTCCATACTCTGATAGTCTATTCATATGAAAACTCTAGAATTGGCAAATCTGCAGAGATAAGAGATTAGTCGTTGCCAGGAAGTGGGGAGATGAGTCGACTGCTAATGTGCATGAGGCTTCTTTCTGTGGTGATGAAAATGTTCTAAAATTAGTGGTGATGCTTGTATAAATGAATATATTAGTGCTGCTGAATTATTTGCTTTAAAAGGGTAAATTGGCTCGGTGTGGTGGCATACAACTGTCATCCCAGAACTTTGGAGGTGGAGGTGGTAGGATCAGGAGTTCAAGACCAGCCTGAGCTACATGAGACCCTGTCTCCTAAAAAGGGAGAGGGGGCAGAGGTTAATTGTGTGGTATACAAATTATATCTCAATGAAACTTTCTCAAAATAGAAGACATTGGGAAATGTTGCTGGTTAGGGCCATTGGACCAGCTTTCAAAATTACTAATGTTGAAGGAAGAAGAGGGAAGACCTATAAAAATAGCTGTAGAACAGGTGCACCTGGTGCCAGGGCCAAGGTTATGGGGAAAGAGCACAGCCAGCATCTCTGAACTTCTTTAAGCACTTGCAGTCAATCATTCGAGTTAATTACGAGGCACTGAGTGATCTTCCGTTTCTGTAGCAGTTACCTTCTTGTTGCTGGGACAAAACACCCAACCAAGCATCTTAGGAGAGGACAGGCTTTATTTCAGCTTAGAGTTCCAGGGGAAAATTTAATCATGGCAAGGAAAAGCATGGCAGAGCAGAGGCTGGGCATCACATCTTGCCACAGCAGCTGGTAAAAAAACAGCAAGAGAAGGAACTGGCTCTGGCGGGTGGCTAGGCCATAACCTGTCAAGGCCCTACCCCAAGCAATACTCCTCCAGCAAGGCTCGCATCAGCTAGGGACTAAGTATGACAGTCACAAACACTTGAGACTACGGGGGACATTTTATGTTCAAATCACCACGGATAACTGTTGATAAAATGAGAAGATTGTAGGCTGGGCCATCTTTAATTTTGTCATACTTCTGGCCTTACACTGTTTTCTAACCACATATGGTTTCTGGAACTCCTGTTGTTCTTAATAGAACTTGATGAACATAAGCAATGGTAGAAAGTTCCTATTTCGGAGACAGTGGCTCTTATATTCTGTTCCCTCATACCAGTCTCACTTAGTTACCTGGCAGTTCGTCACATTGTCTTCATGACTCATTGAGCGAACCTCTCAAGAGCAGGTGCAAGGCAGGCATCTTAGTGAGTGAGGCACCAATAGAAGCTTCAGCCCTGTGGTAGGAGTTGGAAAGGAAGAGGTGTGATGAGAGGTGCTCGGGTGAAACAGTTTTCAGAAGATCTTGACATCAAATCAGATGTGAAGCTTTAGGAGTTAGGGGATAATAAAACACGGGTGAAAGGTGAGTAAGTTTTGAGACGAGGCGAGCAGTTAATGAAAAACATTACCTCTGCATTTTTACTGCTGTGCTCAGTAGTCTAATAAGGTCTCTGAGAGACTTCCCATTGCTAGTTCTGATTTGCTGTCTGGTTTTGACTAGGCCCTGCCTGCCTGACCACCCAGCTGCTGGTGAGCAGCTCATAGTAGTTCTTAAGGATATTTGCTAATTGCATTTCATGATCTCTTCCAGTTAAAATTTAGGATCACCACCTTGCCAATTGTGTGTGTGTGTGTGTGTGTGTGTATGACTGAAGCTGGGCCTTGTTCATGCTACGCAAGTGCTCTACCACCAAACCATACTCCCAATCCCTAACATCTGGGTTTTTTTTTGTTGTTGTTGTTATTGCTTGTTTCTATGTGTGGGCACGCAGGTGGGCATGCATGCATATGTGTACCAGAGGTCAGCCTTGGGTATTTTCCATACTCAGTCTCTCTCTACCTTATTTGTTGAGACAGGGTCTCTCGCTGAGCCTAGAGCTCGCCAATTCTGCTAGACTAGCCAGCTGGGGAGCACCTCCCCAGGCGTGCACCACCACACTTGGCTCTACATGTGTGCTGGGGAGCAAGCACTTTACAGCTGACCCACCTCCCCAGCCCCTTGACTTCTATTTTTAGCTAGCTGTTAGATTTTTCCTTTAGCTGAAGATGTTCATTACCAAAACCTCAGCCCAGCTCGTAGTTCTCCACTACGTTTTCCTTGCCTTGCATTCTTCTTTTTTTTTTATTGTCCATAATGAGTTACATTATTTAGTGGGCAAACAATGAGTTGTTATCCCCAATTCCCTGATGCTCCCTCCCCCCATCCCCAATCATGCCTTGCATTCTTCTCAGAATAGGAAGAAGGGGTTTCACCATTGGCATTGTTAGTTTGCCAAGGACCGTTTGTCATTAATGAAGAGCTTTATCTGCTTCCATTTCTAGCAGAAGCGTCCTGGTTGCAAAAGGAGCCGATGGCCACAAGCTCTTTGACCCAGACTGCATACTTCAGTGCCCTTCCTGAAATGAATTCCTCTCCAGAAAGTAAGTTGATACACAAGGAAAGTCTCTTCTATCACTGTTGCAGTCAGTTTCCTCATTGCTGCACAGAAAGAACCCAAGCAAAAGCAGCTTGTGGAGGAATGGGTTTATTTGGCTTACGGACTCGAGGGGAGACTCCATCCTGGCAGGGAAAACGATGACATGAGCAGAGGGGGTGGACATCACCTCCGCCACAGCACTGCAAACAGCAGCAGGAAGGTGCCAAACACTGTCAAGGGGAAGCTGGCTTATAACCCCATAAGCCCTCCCTCAACAACACAGATCTAGCGAGTTTCTAATTCCTGAACTGCCATCAGCTGAGAATCGATCACTGAGAACACATTCATTTGTTTGTAGGGGACACCTGGATCAAACCATGACAATCACTTCACAATATTTAAGCAAAATTGAGGCTAACCTGGCAGGGAGAGCAAGCATGATGGTGCATTTTCCCAGAGCAGGACTCTCTCAGTTTAGCTGGGAAAGGCTGGGTGCAGACCAGCGCAAATGCCCGATGCATTGAGACCAGCACTGCTGCCAGGAAGTTAGGGCTCCAGCAGAAGGCTGCCACCCACCAACCACCTAAATGTCCTTGTGAAAGAAAATCTAAGCTAGGGATGATTTTCTCTTCTACGCACTGGGTCCATCCAGCAGCCATTGGAGTAGGTCCAGGTTGGCTGCTGACAGTGAATGGCTTCATGCTGGCTGGGTGACTTCTGATCTCTAGTCACTGGGAAAGGATCTTTTTTTAAAAAAAAAAATTTTATTTATTCATTTTCAAGCAGAGAGAGAGAAAGAGAGAGAGCACACCAGGGCCACCGCCTTGTGGGTCTGGCTTATGTGGGTCCTGGGGAATTGAATGAACTGGGGTCCTTCGGCACTGGAGGCAAGTGCCTTAACTGCCGAGCCATCTCTCCAGCCCCGGAAGGGGGCACTGGAGGCAAGTGCCTTAACTGCCGAGCCATCTCTCCAGCCCCGGAAGGGACGGAGTAGGAACGTTTTATCAAAATGTAATCACAGCATTAACCCATCAAGGAGTAGTCTGTTATTATAATATATAATATATAATATATAAATAGGGGTCGGGCCTAATGATTCTAGGCTGTAATTCCAGCTACTTGGGAGGCTAAGGCAGCAGGAGGATCATGAATTCAAGGCCAGCCTTGGCACTTTAGTAGTACCTTGTATTAATTTACAAAACAGAATGGTGCTGGAGAGGTCACTGTGGTTAAAGGTGCTTGCTTGCAAAGCCCGATGGCCCTAGTTGATTCCATAGTACCTACATAAAGCCAGACTCAAAGAGCGACACACACCTCTGGAGTTCGGTTGCAATAGCTGGAGGCCCAACCCTCCTCCCTCCCTCCTTACCTCCCTCCCTCTCTCTCTCTCTTTCAAGTAAAAAAAAAATGTTTTTTAATGGCTTGCTTGGTTCAGGGCCCAAGGTTTAATACTGAGTACCACAAATAATATATCTATATGTATCTTACGTGATTTTAAAAAGTTATAAGAGGGGAAGGAACAATTAAATTAGACTTTTTAAATTTTATTCATTTTCAAGCAGAGAGAGAGAGAGAGAGAGAGAGAGAGAGAGAGAGAGAGAGAGAGAGAGAGAGCGCACCAGGGCCACCACCTTGTGGGTCTGGCTTATATGGGTACTGGGGAATTGAACCTAGGGCCTTAGGCACTGGAGGCAAGTGCCTTTACCACTGAGCCATCTCCCCAGCCAATAAATTAGACTTTTAACTGGCTTTTCCAATAAAGCTGCCATATAGATGAAGCAAAATTTAATAAAGCTTTTTGAGTTCTCTTAGAAGAACAACAAACCTGGAAAAACAGCAGCTCATGTGAGTCCAGTGCTATATATTTTGTTAATTCATGTCGTATGTGTCTCTAAGTTCTGTGCCAGAATAAGAATTACACACACCATTCTCTATTCTGACTCACTGGAATGTAAATGTTTTTTGGTCTCACTATGTAACCTAGGCTGGCCTCAAGTTCATGTTCCTTCTGCCTCAGCCCCTGGAGTACTGGGATGGTAGGTGTGTGCCACAGTGCTTTGGTGCTTTTTTTTTTTTTTTTTTTTTTTCATTTTTTTGGGAGGATCTCACTCTAGCCCAGACTGACCTGCAACTCACTTTGTAGCCCTAGGCTGGCCTCAAACTCACAGAGATCCTTCTACATCAGCCTCCCAAGTACTGGGACTAAAGCCTTGTGGGTCTGGCTTATGTGGGACCTGGGGAATTGAACCCTGGGCCTTAGGCACTGGAGGCAAGTGCCTTAACCGCTGAGCCATCTCTCCAGCCCCATTTCACAGTTTTATGACTTGGAATTCCTTTTCTGCCATGGAGCATCTTAGCGGGAAGTAAACTGTCTTGCGCGCAGGTTCATGCTTAGCTAAGCTGTTTCTAACTTCCACGTTTACACATGCCCAGCAACCCGAAGCAGATGAGCTCTCTGGGGCATTGATCCAGTTCAAGAAAGAAATACTTGGCTTGGAAGTAGAACCATAGAGGGCCAGGTAATATGGTTGGCTTCTTGTCTAAGAAATTGTTTGGGTTTGTTTAATATTGTATTTATTTGCAAGCAGAGAGAGATGGAGAGAAGAGAGCAGACAGATAGAGAATGGTGTACAAGGGTGTCTAGCTACCACAAACAAACTCCAAATACATGCACCACTTTGTGCATCTGGCCTTACATGGGAACTTGGGAATCGAACTCTGGTTGTTAGGCTTTGCATGCAAACACCTTAACCTCTGAGCCATCTCTTCAGCCCCAGAAATTGGTTTTTATAATTTTTTCGTTACTGATTTTTTATAACGTATTTGCCCTTAAGTAACTACTACATAGCTCACACAGAAAATTCAACTACTAATAATTTTAAATTTTGTTTTCAAGTTTCTTTACCTAGAAAAACAACAGAATGGGATAGCATGGAACAGGATCTTGTGAAAAAAGTGAGAAACCTTCGCCAGAGACTGACAGCCCAAGCTCGGAGCAGATGTCAAACACCTTGTCTTTCGGTTGCTTAGGTGTCGTCCTGAGACAACCACAGAGATCGTGCCTGCTTGCAATCAGCACGTGGATCCTTCTATTTATTCTGTTTTTATAAACGTCAACCTTTTCTATAGAAAAATATGTCCATAGAAATTATGTTTTCTATTGAATTCAAATGCTTTTGGGCTTATAAATGACGTCCTAACTTTTCACAATAAAAGTTTTTGGAAACTGTTAAAGCTGTGTTGGGTTCTTCAGTTACAAGGAGCAGGATGAACTTCAGTAACTTGGTCAGGGTTTATTTGAAAGATAAATGATGGTCCTCACCCACAGCTCTACAAGCAGGACTGAGGGATTGACTGCTGACAGCCTCCTGCTGGCTCCTTTCTCAGTGACCCATCAGCTACACCAGTGTCTCTGCTCTCCTGCCCTCCGCACGCTTCTCCTGGGACCACGCTGCTTGGATACCCTCAGGGCCCTCACTCATTCTCAACAGGATTCTGTGACCGTGTACTTGACATACAGTAAGTGTGCAGTGTGTATTAGGAACTCTTTTTTTCTATGCTAACAAAGCATGATCTCATGATGAATCAAATACTTGAGGTAAAATGCTCTCTTTAGTCTGAGAGGCAGGAGGAGACGGTGCAAAACATTGGCTTCCATGAGTGCTCTCCTCAGCCCAACCTCCTGACCTCCTGGAACTCTTCAGCAGTTAACAACACCGGCCTTCGGGGGCCAGCTGGTGAGGGTTTGCCATGGGAATTACAGGAGAGAGGCCATTGGTGTGATGGACACGTGGGTGACGTAGAAGCTGCTTGGTCACCTGAAAGCATCCAAGTTCTGAAATGCTGAGTCTTTATCTTCCAGAACCAGCTTTCAGCAGGAGTCAGCCTGGCTCTACAGCTACTTGGTGTAAGAATCAGGGGGGTCTCCTCCACCCTTCTCTCCCTGATTCCCGCTCCCCACAAAAATACAGATGAAGGAAGGCCTTGATTCTCCATATCGTAACATGTCTTCCACGAAATTCCTCCGTGTCATGAACCAGACACCCTATATCACACAGTGTGAGATCCTTCCCTTTCTGCTTCTCCCCAAGGAAGACTTAAAACCTTTTTCTTCTCATACTAAACAGTTAGAGCCTCTTCCTCTTCTCGCTCTAAACTCTACCACCCCTTTGCTGGCATTAATAAAACTTTGGGCCCAAAGAAAGTGCCTCAGAGGTCTTCTGATTTCTATTCTGAACCTAATGTGTGTGTGTGTGTGTGTGTCCTTCTTACATACAGAATCACAGTAGTTCACTTTTTAAAATTCCTGTCATTATAGCAAAAGTGGGTTAGGAACTCACCCAAATGAAGTTCTATCACATTCTTTCTGTTTTTGGTGAACCTACATTTTTCCCAGGTAATCTTGATAAAGTCGCTCTGCTTTGGCACATTTCTGATATTTGTTTGACTGAATCTCTGGTCATATGTGCTCAGTTGACATTTCAAATGTCAGCACATTTAATGAAATATATATATATATATATATATATATATATATAAAACATACAATTCCAGTTACCTCTTCCTGCTTCTTGACATCATATCCTCAGTCCTTCCCAGTTTCTTTGTAGTGTGAATTCTCTGCGATTAAGGGCTGAGCTGGGCTAAAGTACTTCATAAGCTGGCTGCATGCAGTTTCTTTCCAGGATTCCTGAGTGGGTCCAAGAGTGGCTGCAAAGGTCTTTGTTGATTGTCATGTTCGTAGAGTCTGGTGCCAACTGTACAGTGTTGGGCTTCAGCTTAAGTCCACATGTGACTGCATGCCACCTCTACTTGGCTTGAGGTCTTTTCACATCTATTTTTGCTCATTCATGGAGTTTTTCTCTCTAGTTGCATTCTCCAGAGTTGAACAAGATTTGACATTTGCTAAAGTCTCCCAAGGTGGCTACACCGACCACCGGTGCAGTTGACAACTTGAGCAGAGAAATCAAGCTGGAACTGATGGCTAGCTGTCACAGTGCTGGGGGACAAAGGCCATCAACAGGTCTCTGCCAGCAGTGGGCCCTGCAAGCAACAAAACCCATCAGCCAGGCAAGATGTGCCCACTGGTGCAATAGGAGCATGACTTTGATTGGCTATGAGGTCTGCCTGCTACTGAACGCCTAGTCAACAGCCGATGGCTGCGAAGTCATAGGCCCTAAGGGGAAGCTACTGCTTTGTGGCTCAATAGATATGCCGTGCCCATCAAAATGCCCTCCAAGTATCGATGCTGGTGACCATAGAGAATTAGAAGAGCTTTATGCACTTGGTGGTGACTACTAAAGAGACTCAACACTCGGGCTAGAGAGGTGGCTCAGCAATTAAGGTGCTTGCTTCACAGCCCGGCCAGGTTCAATTCCCCAGTACCCCCTAAAGCCAGATGCACAAAGTGGCACACACATCTGGAGCGCCTTTGCAATGGCTAGAGACTCAAAACTCATCAGAGAACTGAAGGATTTGGGGGTTCATGAGGTCCCCCAGCCTGTGAACCCCGATCTTCTGGTTGTCATAGCATATCAGCAGGGGACCCCAGGGAGGGAAGGAATCTTTATTGGCCAGCTGGCAACTATGCCCAGGATTCAGGAGCCTAGGTGCAGTTCTGAGCTTATTTTCAGGGCTCCCCTTCATACAGAAAGACCATAAGATTTCGCTTGATTTACAAACAGTCCAATCAGCCTCCCAAAACAAGAGTTAATTTCAGAAAAACAAGGACTTCCCGAAATTACCCCCACCCCTGGCGCCAGCAAGCAAGCTGTTAATTACAGAAGGGAAGTCTTCATTAAGCAAAGGCCAGGGAAACCCTTTGTCTTGGGTCTCAGATGACCCATAGTAGAGCTCTTGCAAGGACACCTTGTTCCCTTCAAACAGGTCCAATTCCCTCCAGGTGCAAGAGTTCATACAGAGTACCAAGATGGAGTCGTTCTTGCTCATTGAGAGCTCTGCCACAATTTTAACAGAAAAAGAAAATGAAAAAATGGACTCCAAGAAGGGTAAATTATCAATTATGAAGTTTATTTTAGGATGAATTAGTATTAGTAGAGGAAGAACAGACAGGCCAGAAGGGAATTCCCCTCCTTGCCCAGCTGGAGAGAATGCAGAGGAAAATCTCCAAAGGTAAAGCCCATGGAAAGGGCACCTATGGGAGCCCAGACCAAAAGATTTAAGAGACACACAGGAAGCAGAACACCAAGCCCTCACCTTCACATAAGAGAACGCCAAGAGCTCAGAGCTGAAAGCATCCGGAAACAAACCGCATTTAAGAAACAAGCAGGAAATACCCAGGCGAATAGAAGAGCCCATCCCGCCCTTCCCAGCCAGGCTTGGGAAGAACAGAGAAGCTCACACACCGGTGCTCAGAGAAAGGAGCAGGCCCTTTTATGGCCCAGGTGTCCAGGAAGGATGGCCCTTGCCACCAGACAGGTGTGTGTGTGTGTGTGTGTGTGTGTGTGTGTGTGTGTGTGTGTGTGTGTAAGGTTTTTTTTGAGGTAGAGTCTCACTCTAGCCCAGATTGACTTGGAATTCTCTGTAATCCCAGGCTGGCCTGGAACTCTTGGTGATCCTCCTACCTCCAGGGTGAGCCACCAGCTTTAATGTCTTGCTCCCTGAGAGCTCTGCCACCGTTTTAACAACAAAATTTTTTTTTGAGAAAAATGGACTCCAAGAAGGGTAACCCTGATTGGTTCATGGACTCAAGGTGCTGACCCAGGAGGGGCTAGCCCACCTAGGTGTGCTACCTGGAGGGAGGGGTAGGGGATGTTGTTGCTGAGGAGTTGCTTGTAGCCCTAGTCTCTTGGGGGGCCCGGGATCGGATGCCCAGTAATGGTTTTGCGTAGGTTCCTTAGGGACTCTGTCCCTGTCTGACTGCCTTTTTATGAAGCTGCCTTGCTCAGTTTTCTCCTTCATTGCGGAGAACAAGGGGCTACCTCCACATGAGGCATCTCCTCCATCCCTCCCCAAGGCTCAGGGGGACATTGCAGAAGTGGGAAGAATGAGAGAATCTGAGGATGGGGAAGAGTGCTGTGGAATGGTCGTGAGGAAAGCCAGTCTTTTCTGACTTTTAGATTCCTGCAGCATTTTTTTCCTTAGCCAACCCTTAACTAGATTTCAAACCAGAGGACTAGGCGGTGGTTAAAGGTGCTTGCTTTCATAACCTGTTGGCCCAGGTTCAACCCCCCAGTACCCAGGAAAAGCCAGATGCACAAAGGGGGCGTGTGTCTGGGCTTTGTTTGCAGTGACAAGAGGTTCTGGCACGCTTTGTCTTTCTCTCCTTGCAAATAAATAAACTATTTTTTGCAAAAACATTGTGAACCAACTGGAGCCTGAGTTAATGAGGTAAAGAGTCAGACCCCACCTTGCCTTAGGGATTAAAGACTGATCCGCACACCTGCCTGGTGTGCTACCTCACCTTAGAGGTGCCCCACACCCATCTACAGAAGTAAAGGAGCCTCGTCCACATGTCCTGGTCTCTTAAGTGTCGTTATTTGACACCGGAGTCCTCATTTCTAACTATAGGACCGACCGTTGTATTCATGACCTCAGCAGCGGTTGTTCCCTTTCTCATGGTGGAGGAAGAGGGAAAAATAAAAAGATATCAAAGCTGATGGCTCACTCTTTTAGTCCCAGCACTCAGGAGGCAGAGGTAGGAGGATGCTGTGAATTCAAGGCCACCCTGAGACTACATGGTGAATTCCAGGTCAGCCTGGAAAAGCCAAAAAAAAAAAAAAAAAGAAACACCTTCTCAGGCAAAAAGGGGTCAAGAATGGTGAACAAACCCAGATATAGATGGGCCTGAGATTTGCGCGGATCCAAATCTCCAGATCCCACTTAAAACAGCCTGTGTGGACGCAGGGCTTGAAATCCAGTGCAGAGAGAATAAGAATGGAGCTGTGGATTTCCTTCTAGGCTTCCAGCGCTCGGCCCCACAGACTCCGTGGCGGAGGAGCCCAGGGCAGCGCCTAATCCAGGTGACCATCCACAGGAAGGGACCCGACACGCGTGTCTGTCACAGGGCTCTGCAGACCATGGCTCCCTCGGGATGGCCCAGCGCACGGCCAGGGGTCCCCAGGAGTCTGCCACCCTGAGTGCAGATGGAAGGTGATCCCCGGCCCCTCTCCTCTAGGCTGTCCCCGACCCCAGCCCGCCTTGCCGAGGGTCGATGGGCACCCGCCCTCCAAGCTCCCGCAGGGAGTCTGGGGCTCCCGGCGGCTGTCATCGCCCAGTGACACCGGCCCAGGCTTCTGCAGGTCCTGCCTACCTGCCAGGATGGAGGTGGGGCCCGGGAAGGGCAGTGCGCACCTGCGCGCCGCTGGCGGGGATCGCGGGGACGTGGGGGTGCCACAGCGTCCAGTCGCCTCCCAGCCCCGCGGACGACCCCTTTACTGGACAAGAAAAGGAAACCTCATTTAAAAAGCATTGTGCCCCGTGTGAGGATCGAACTCACGACCTTCAGATTATGAGACTGACGCGCTACCTACTGCGCTAACGAGGCACCTAGCAGCCAAGTCGTGCCGAAGCCTAAGGAGGCTGCCGGGCAGGCGCGGTGCGCATGCGCCCGCCGGCTGCCGCCGTCCGGTCCTCCTCCCCGGCCCTCGCCTGCCTCGCTGTCCCTCGATCCACCAGCAACCGTGTGTTACCCGCGCGCTAGGCTCCGGGCAGCTTGGGGAGGGCGCTCGGGAGCGTCTTTACGCGTGTCGTGTACAGCGCCTCCTGGGCTCGGGGAGCCGAGTGGTCATTTACACGCACGCACAAGTGCACGCACAGGTGCACGCGCGGGTGCACGCGCGGTTGCACGCACGGGTGCAGGCACAGGTGCACGCACAGGTGCAGGCGGTCCTGCCCCGATGCCCCCCTAGCCCGGCTTCTCCCCCAGCTTCCCCGAGCTCCAGTCTGGGTCCCTGGGTTCCCGAAGCCACCCCCTCCCCGCCCGCCCAGGCGCCCGCTCCTGATGCCTGTGCGGACGCGGCAGGAAACTTCATGTCACTGTCATCGCTGGAAAAGCGGGGAGGGGGCTCTCACTCTTGTTCGCGATGCCGCAAATACACACCATGAAACGCTGGGTGCGTGGGCGGCGGAGGGGGACGGAGCAGTTCAAGGCCAGCCTTGGTCAGTTAACAAGTTCACGCGTGAAACGCTAGATTAGATAGACGATAGAGGATGACAGATTAGATAGATAGATGATAGATAGAT